>VWYK01034542.1:9102-28790 GCA_013399775.1 Semnornis frantzii
TTTTTTTAATCACTACCACTGACTAAGGGCCAGATGCTGTTTGTTTCAAAAGCAAGACAAAAGACAAAGGGCAGAGCAGCTGTGCAGAGGGAGTGAGCTCGGCAGCCCCGGCTGCGGGCACCATCCTTCTCCTATTACTCAGCACACACAAATTAACCTTCCCAGCACAGCAACATCCCCACTGAGATAATTATGTATTTTTACATGACTGTGTTTGTGGCATGTGAGTACAAAGAGCAGCCAAGCAGCTTGCTGGGAAGAGCATCTAATGTACAGCGAAACCAACTTGTTGCTGCTGCTGTGCCAGTCCAAGGGCAGAGGGTTCTATTTTGCGCAGACAGCTCTGCAGGTCTGGCTTGTGTCCTTGAGGATTGCTGTGCCCCAAAGGTTCCAATTTCACTGTCCTGATAGTATCAGATCATTAAGATGAAATTAAATTAAACTTTGCATTTGGATCTTACTCTTCCTTGCCTGCTGTGTGAGTCTGTATCAGAGCCTGGGTGGGCTGTGCAACATCTGTTAGCAGAAGACAGTAATTGTCCTGGGCTGACAGGGCAGGATGAAAGCTCTCCAGCTCCCAGCACAGCTCCAGGGTTTCCTGGACTTTGCTCCTACCTCGGGCTCCAGCCCAAATCTGTTCCACTTGGCCAGATCCCTACCCCTGCCTGGCATGACTCCTTTCCACTTCCCCAGGGAGGTGGATGGTCCTGTCTCTACCATTTCCCAGAGCAGTGGACATGCCTCACCAAGGTCACACAGCTGAAGGATGGCTGCAGGATGTGTCCTCAGCAGGAAGGATGTGCTTGGTGTGGGAGCCATGCCTGGTGGTTCCCTTCTGGCTCCTTTTTGCAATAGAAACACATTTTAACAGAGATAGCCAAAGAGTTGTCTTCCTCCTCCTGTTTCAGAACACCAGTCCTGGCTGCTGAGGCCATGTGGTGGGGTCTGTAACCCCCATTAGTCTGAGCTGTGACCTCCCACAGCAGAGGTCTGGGTGTCTCTGGGCTAATATAGCCTCACAAACTACCTCTTTCCTGCCCCGAGCCCTTGGACGGGAGTGCAGGGCAATGAGTGTCCCTTGGAGCAGGCTTTCACTTGAGTTACAACCAGAAGCACTGTGGTGCTGAGTAGAGACTGGAGACTTCTCCTGAGCCACAGGTGATGTCAATGCTTAGTTTTACAGAATTCAGTATTTCACCTAAAATCATGACTCTCATGTTTTGCATCCAAGGTGGTGATTCTGTCCCTGCTGATGTACCCAGTGCTGAAGAGTCTCGCTCTTCAGCTACACTCTGCTGTCACTGGGAGCTACATCTCTGGGACCCACTCCGTCGCCTTCATCAACTGTCTCAACGAGCAGATTGCCAAGGATATTGCAAGGTACTGAGATGCTTTCCCTGCTTGTCTGCTTGAACTGTTCAACAGCAGCTTTTTAGTGCAATAAAGCTTCTCCTAGTCCCTCGAGAGGCTCTGTACTTCTCTGTACTTTGCATGTCTAACCCAAACTGTGCTCCTTTCCTCTTACACTCCCTTTTTCTCTCTCTCTGTACCACATATCACCTTGCCAAGAGCTGTGCATTCTAAAAGAAAGCTGACAATTGCCTCTGAAATCAATGCCATGGTAACATCAAGCCAATTCTCATTTTATTCTACTGCCTTTTGTTTTCAAGACCCATTTTAAAGCCATAGCCCTAAATCTTTGGGTTTTCAGATGTTTTCTGATCCACCACAGCCTTCCTTCTTCTCTAGAATGATACAGGTAACAAATTCCAGGAGAACTATTTATGGTGAGGCACAGTAGACTACCTTGAAAATGAATAAAAGACCAAAGTGGTCCACAGCAAACACAGAGCAGGCACTTGTGAGGTACTACCTGGAAGCCTGCAGTTTCCTCAGCAGACAAGCTGCAGGGAACGAGGGTCTTACCCTGATTACTGTTCCTCTGTTAATGTGTGAGATACTTTGCATGGTGTTTTGCATGCAGAGGGTTTTTTTCACACATCTTTCAGTCCCTGACTCAATAGATGGTTTGTTCAAAGCACTGAAACCATGTTGACTGGGAAAATGTTTATGATGGACCATTAAGTTTCCTGCAACACTTCCTGTGGTGTTTTCCCTGCTACCCTGCTGCTTGCCAGAAACTCTCCCAGTCTCCTGCACAGCATTCCCAAACAGTCCTTCAGGAACTGACAGGCTGCTGAAAGGGATTTTGTGTCACCTTAAATGCTGCAACTGTATGAAGAAATTCAAACAGAATAATATCTGCCCTGCTCGATGTCTCATGAAGAAAGGAGTAACTATGTGGCTGGTGAAAAGAGCCTCAGTTGCTGAAAATGCTGCATCTTAACAGCTCTGCAAATGTTCTCCACTGCTTATTGCTTATCTTGTAGGGAAGGGAGAGGAAATAAATCATTCTCCATCGCCAAGATATTTGTACCTTGGTTATTTGGTCTTTTTTTTTTTTTAATGCTGGAGTAATTATTCTTTTGTTCTGGAATTTGAACGAATGAGCCAGGGGTGCAGAAGGATGGCACAGTGCTTCTACAGCCATTTTCCCACACACCTTTTTCCTCTGCTGTCATGTTCACTCTTCCTTTGCATTGCTCAGTGGAGCACTTGCTCTGATGGATCACTCTGCAGGGAAATTTTTTCACTGCTTTTAACAAGAAGGAGATTTAAGTTTGTGGAAGCAGATTAGCTGCAGGTAGAACTCAGGGTCTGGCTTGCTTATTGTTTCAGATCTTAGCCAGCTTATCTGGATTAATGCTAGCTTAAAATCTTCAGAGGAAACCTCCAAGCCCGTGAAGGAGATCCAGCCTTTGCCCTGGGTCTGCTGTGAGGAGTTGACCCCTTTGGGCTGGATGATGTGGCCACTGCCTGTCATATCACTTACCTAACACCCAAGCAGCCTGTCAGCCCCCACTTCTGCCTTGGATTTCTGCAGATCATTTTCTTTGCCTTTCTGCTTATTAATATTTCATCTGTCTCAATCCAGAGGCTGTTATGAGGCAGGGACAAAGCAGCACACGTGAAGTGCTCAACCCAAAGATATTATGAATTATGCAGATGTTTTCCACAGATCACATTCAGCTTCTTACAGCGTTCCCTGTTCCCATGGTGCCTGCTTGTTTCCGCTCAGCTTGCAGGAACAAAGTTCAGGATCTCAGTTAGGGTCACAGCTTACTGAGACCGAGCAGAAGCAATTAGAAGGTATTCATCCAAATCAAAAGGTTCCAAGTGACTTGGAAGTTGCAGGCAGCAAACCCAGCATGATTTGTGTCATGTGCTTGACACGACAAATGCAGGAGGGCTCTCTCCGCTTGCTGCTCTACAGGTTAACTCAGGATGCTCTCCAAGCATTAAATGCTTAGAGCTGGCTACACGTGGTGAGAGCAAACAACCCCCAGCCTCCTCGGATGGTTGTTCTCCCAGACCGTGATCCCTCTGAGCCATCGGCAGAGAGAAGTCCTCCTCTGTCTCCTCTCTGTGCTTAATCAACGAACCTGATCCCATGTGGTAGTCCGGGCACACTGCAGGAGTGGCAAGGTGGGGTATGGTCATCGGGAAGAGCTGCTTTCCTCCTGGGGAGGGCTGCTTTTCTCTTGGGGAGAGCTGCTTACCTTCTGGGGAGTGCTGCTTACCTCCTGAGAAGAGCTGCTTTTCTCTTGGGGAGGGCTGCTTACCTCTTGAGAAGAGCTGCTTACCTCCTGGGGAGGGCTGCTCCCAATTCCTCCCTGCCCTGCAGCAGAGCCTGTGCATTCCCACGAGAACACCTTTGCCTTGCCCTCATAGTTGCAAGGTCTAAACCTTCACAAGCAGGGAAAGGAAGTAGGGCTGGTAATGAAGGAAGGGGCTCATGCACATTCAGACAAGAGCCCAGCTTTCCCTACAGGGCAGAGGCCAGATCTCAAGGCACAGTGCAGCTGCACACTTTCCCTTTGCCCAGGGTGTTTTCAAGTCAGAGCTATAGAGGAGGAACCTCTTCTGCTCCTCCTGCTCATCTTCAGGGGCACATGAGCCAGCCATCAGTTTTGTCATATTTTTACAGCTCATCATGTCTTTTTGAAAGCTAAGAGTTTGTTTTTGTAGTCACCTCCAGGCTCTATCATATCCTGGATGTAAGAAAAATAAATTTTTAATGTCCTCTGAGCCAAAACCATTCTGGAGAGCATTTTGAAGGGGAGCAGTAGCTAATTGGAATGGTTTTAATTCTTCAGCTCACTGAGTTAATTTTTGCATGTTGTTGAATAGAACCTTCCACTAACCCAACAGCTCCTGCCCTCTCTGCAGTTCAAGGGCATCTAGAACTCAAATTGTCAAAGCACTTGGTACAAAGTGGTGTCCAGCAAGGCCAGTGTTAAAGAAACCCAAAAGTGAAGTCAGCAGTGCCTCTAACAGAGCTGCCTGCAAGAAGGACAGGGCTGGCACCAGCACGAGAAGGGCCCAGACATTGCTGTGGTCAGAAGATACAACATTTGACCTGGGTCTTCTAAAGACCCACCCTGAGATTGCTTCAGTAGTCTTAAACATCACTTCTGCTAGCAGACTCAAGCAGCTCTGCAATAACTAATCAGCCCATGAGTAGAGGAGGAGGCCTGGGAGAAAGAATTTATTTGGGCTTCAGATTTCTAGGATGCTTTGGGTGGAAAAACCTTGATGTTGTTAATTGAGTAAGATCCACCTTTAGACTGCTATGCAAGGAAGAGGCACAGTTTGACAGCATAAATACAGGACTGGGAGACAAATCCCTTAATGTTCATCCCAGGCCCTGTTCTTGTGGCCCCAAGGTTCAAATCTTGCCCTGGTGTCCTTATGTCAAAATGGGCTAATGCTAAGCATAGTACTTGCATCATGTGAGGCACAGGTCCTTTGGCCAAGTGCAACCCTCAGCCTCCCTGCACGGCCAGGAGGGTCCCAGAGCCCTACCAAGAGGACCTGAGCTGAGAAGCTCCAGCTGGAGGTCACTCCTGCCTCTGTTTTCCCAGGGTAATAATTAACCCAAATCCCACATCTCCAATGTCGAAGCAATGTCAAAGCTGCCTGGCCAGGGACAGCATGGGGGAATGTCCCCATGGCTGGGAACAAGCACTGACCTGCAGCAAGCTGGGCACAAGCACTAACTCCCCTCCTGTCTCACCCAGGGCTATCATGGATAAGAAGCTGGCTGCCTGTGTCAACATCCTGCCAAAGAGCTCGGCCTTGTAAGTTGGGCTCAATATCCCCAAATAGTCAGGAGGCAAATGCAGGTTGCCCAGTGGGGAAAGCAGGAGATGGATGCTACACATCCCTGGGGAGGGAAGGCAGTTTCCAGAAGGCTGCTGGGTCTGTTTGTGGTTGCAGATGGCAGAGGAGGACCACACAAAGTGCACTAAGCCTGTTAAGGAGTACAGATGCTCTGACTGCCAGAGGGGACCATTTATATCTTGGTTACTTGGCTGCAAGGAAATCTAGCAAAGTGATTTGTGGTCCTGAGGATGTGGCACCTGCTTTTAAAGGAACAAAAAAGAACCTAAAATAGGGACCAGAAGCATTTTCAGGAAGGAAGAATAATGCCTTTGACCTTGCAATACAACCAGCCATGCTCTGTAGGTATCCTCAGGTATCCCAAAGAATGCACTTCTTGTAGTGGTTAAAGGCTCAGAACAGCCATTTGCTCACAGGAGCACCCTGTCCGGACCCACTGGGGAGGGGAATGAGTGCCTATGCCACAGCCTTCCCACAAGAGGGGTTCCTCACTGCTCCCCTCATCCACATTCTCCCATAGCCCAACTAAGACTGCTAAAACAGGGCAAACTCAGTAAAACTCTTCTTCCCCTTGTACTTTGCTCCCTGGAGGCTGGAGCTGAGTTGCCCATGGCCAGCCTGCCTGCTTCAGCTGGGTCCTCCTCCATGTCCTGCTCAGGAGACACTGCACAACTTCCAAATGCTCCTTGTGCAGGACCCCAGTGTGGAGCTGAAATCACAATGGCCTTCTGTCAACAGAAGGCTTTTGAAAGGTCATCTCTGACTCATGACAGGTGCATTTTTTCTCCTGCAGGAAAAGAGAGGGGGGGAAAATGATGCTGCTATGGTCAGCTTCCCAACTGCAGTCCCTTCAGGTGCCATCTCCCTGCCACTTCCAGGAGCAGGACCACCACCACGCAGCCCTCCATGGCCACCCCAGTCCCAGCTCCTTTGCCCTCCCATTCACCCCTGGGCAGCTCTCTTGAGGCTGGCACAGCCAAGGAGGCTCTGGTCTGTAAATCCAGGCTTCTCAGTCATGTGCACATCAGACACAGTGATGCCTCTTGAGCAGCACTTTGTAAAGTCATGTACAGAAAGCACCAAGCAGGGAAACTAATCCCCTGCCAGAGGAATCAGCATGGCTGTACCCAGCTGCGTTTGCTGATGCTTCTTTCCTTTCCAATCTAGGTATTTCTGGAAAGGGGAACTGGAAGAGTCCACTGAAATACTGCTAGTAAGTGACAATTCCTCATGCCATGGAAATCCCCCATCCCAGACAGCCCTAGACAAAAGGGACTGCAGAGTGGTCTGGGGAAGGTGGCACCAACCTGCCCAAGATTTGAGACAGTACCCAGGGACCCCAAGGACCCACCTTGTGAGCGTGGTAGTGGTGGCTGGGGGATGGCAGCCCAGCTTGGCCTCTCATCCTGTCACCACAGAGGGACATCCCCAGGGAAGAGCCCAGGAAGAACTCCAGTCACAGTGCTGGCCACATTGGATGTGTGCAGTGGAACTGGGCATGCAGGATTGCTC
The DNA here is from genome assembly GCA_013399775.1 of Semnornis frantzii. Taxonomy (NCBI): domain Eukaryota; kingdom Metazoa; phylum Chordata; class Aves; order Piciformes; family Ramphastidae; genus Semnornis; species Semnornis frantzii. Next base: position 15,859 of record VWYK01034542.1, read on the forward strand.
CCTCCCCTTTGTTTCTCACCTGGCTTTTGTTTTGGTTTTTTGCTCTCTACAGTTAGTGAAAACCAGGACATCCAAAATTGGTGAACTGTCCAACTATGTCAGGTGAGGCTTTGGCTCCAAGGAGCACTGTGATTCCTGTCTGAGGTTTGCTGCCATCTCCTACTCAGGCTTTGAGAGTCTGGAGCCTCAGAGGGTTTTAATGCTCCTGAGGTATCTTAGAAGCCACAAAACCCCTAACACTGCATGAATACATTAAAAAAAAAAAAAAAAAAAAAAAACACCAAACCCAAAGCTGGCAGGAATACCAACTGTTGGGCTTCAACCAGTCCCTCCATACTGGGGACAAGGAGGGATTCTCCTCCCAATGCAAGTTATTCCCTGGCTGCCTTCTGGCAGGATTTCCTGCATTTCCCAAGCTCTGGGTGGTGAACACAGGCAGCTTTGGGACAGGGCTCCTGGCAGTCAGCTGCTGGCTGTGGTAACCCCCAAACTCAAAGCAAAATTCTCACATGACAAGAAGAAGAAGATGTGGGTGCTTTGAAGTCGGCAGAGAGCATGGGGCAGGGAGGGAGCAGGGAGCTCTGCTTCCTGCGCTGCAGCAGGAGTGGTTCTGTTCTGCTGCCAGGCTGTCGGTGACACTGCTCCTCTGCATCTGTTTCCACTTTAGATCCATCCATCCCTTTGAAATCCCTGAAATCATCAGTCTGCCTATTGACCAAGGAAACCCTCTCTACCTCAAATGGATAGAGGAAAGTGTCCCACGGGACTGAGTGAAAAAGCAGAGAAAGCGCCGCTGGGCACAGCAGGTGCTGAGCCACGCCGGGGTCCCTGTGCAGGCAGGAGGTAGGCACACGAGGGGAGGCAGCTTCTGTCTTCGTGGATTTGCTATAACGGCAGCTTGGGAACTTTTATTTGCAACCAAAACATCCTCTCCTTGGCTTGATCCTGTGCTCCAGGGGGCACCGAGCAGCGCAGAGGTGCTGGAGGCTGAAGTGGGGAAGAGCTACATGCACCGAGGGCTGTGGCAGCATTGTGGATGGAGATACACAGAGATACTCGTCTCAGCACACTGCAGCATTTCAGGGTTGTCTCAGGCCACCAGCAGCAAGTGCCAGCTGGTAGCCATGGCCTGGCAGCCCCTGGCAACCCTTCCAGCACCGTGCATCCCTGCAGCCAGCACTCAAAGCCCTGCCTGGCCCCCGGCTCCTTTGCAGCAGCTGTCACAGCATCCTGCTCTGCTTCGCCTCCTGTTTCCCCTACCCGGAGGCTGCAGGATGTGGCTGGCACCCTGCGATGCTCTGGCTCACGCCCTCTCCTGCTGTCATGCTGTGTGCTGCTCCAAGCCTTACAAACCCCAGGGAAAGACCAAACTGAAGCAGACAGCACAAGCATTTACCAGGAGCTGCAAGCAGCACATGACCCTTCCCTGCCTGCCCAGCCAGGCTGACCTGGGCAACATCCTGTGCCAGTTCAGGGAAACCAAGTGCCAGTGGGAGCAGGACATCGCCCAGCTGCAGGGCATCGCCCCAGCCCTGCATCCCCTACCCACACCTGAGCCATGGCTTAATCTTGTAAAAAGATGCTCCTGTTAATAGTCTAATGGGATCTAAGTTATGGACTACTACAGAGCTATTTATGTGACTGGGAAGGCAATAAACAGGAGTGTTCCTACCTGGGCAGGCTCACATGCTGCAGCTTGTGGGCACAGTGTCTGCAGTGAGCTGGGCAGGAGGAAGCGTTCATCAAGGGTTTGCAGCAACTCTAGCCACCTCAGCACTGACCACTGCTCTGCTGGCTTCCACCTGCTCATCTCAGGATCGTGGAGAAGTGGTGCAGAGCATTTTGCAGGCACTGAGAGCTGTGCCCCTGGGCTTGTGTGGTCCCATGCCGGCAGAGGGCTCAGAGGGGCAGGAAAGAGAAGAAGGGAGAACAGCCTGAGCTGTGGGAGCAGGAAAGGTTTCAGTGCTTAAGCCAAAGAAACGGAGTGTGCAAGGGTAAGCACATTGGCAAAAAGGTACAGAGCACATTCAGTGAGCAGCAGCACCCCCAGGCCAGGTCTGCACCTCACCCAAAGCTTTGTTTAGCCCTGCCAGGGCAATGTTGTGCCATGTGTAACCTTTAGGGTAAGATTAAGTGGACCAGAGCCATTTGAGATCTCATCAGTGTCCTGTGTGTCCTCTCTACACAACCCATCACTCCAAGGGCTGTCTCTGTCCCCCACTGCCCCTGCACCCCACTGGGCTGCACTCAGCCTTTTGCATCCTTCTGCTGTTCTTATGTTTCACAGCAGCATCTCTCTCGCCAAGGGCACTCCGCACCCTGGCATGCAGGACAACCCAGCAGGACCAGCTGCATTATCACAGAATCACACAGAAAACACCCAGGTTGGAAAAGACCTTCATCATCACCAAGTCCAACAGACAACCTTACTCTGCAAGGGTCACCTTAAACCATAGCCCCAAGCACCACATCCAAGCAACTTTTAAACACATCCAGGGTTGGTGACTCAACCACCTCCCTGGGCAGTCCATTCCAAAGCCTGACTACTTTTTCTGTGAACATTTTTATTCCTAATATCTAGTCTAAACCTACCCAGTCACAGCCCGAGGCCACTGCCTCTTGTTCTGTCACTATTCACCTGTGAGAAGTAACCATCATGGCAGAGCCAATAATCCTGGCACTAGAAAGAATCAGTGATGGTAAAAAACAAAACCACCACCTTTTTAATTGTACATCAGGCATTAATTACAAATTGGGGATAACAAGAGTTGGTTATTACAAGCAGCAACCTGAATCCATACATCTTCAGAAGGTGCACAGTCGTTACAGCATCTGTTACAGCTAATGCAAAATAGACTCTGCCCCCAAAATACTTGTAAAGGCTCCACATTCAATTCTCTGCAAGAGGCCAGGAGGAGAGAAGGAGGAACAGATGAGAGGAACAGGGGCCCTATGTAGTGGGTGCTCCCACAAGTGCAATGTCCTTTGGCACATCCCATGGGAATAATCCCTCTTGGCCCTGGCAGGCTCTTGGCAGCCCCCAGGCAGCGACTCAGACAAGGGCTTCACTGGCATTCATGAAGGGGAAATACCTGAAGTGATCCTTTGGTGATCTTGAAGTGATCACTTCAAGTGATCCAAGGCAGAACTGGGAGTGACATGCTGGCTGCAGGAGCTGCTCCCTGCCCTGCCAGGGATGGGAGGCGCTGATAGCACATCTCCCAAAAGGACAGGAACTCTGTGGATGGGGTTGCCTCCAGATAAGCCAAGATGCAGACCCTGAGGGTGCCAAGCACCTCTCCCCAAGGCACATCTGGCTTGGCTCAGCTCAAACCATCTCATGGTTGGAGCTAGATTAAACCCCCTTTCCCAGACCTCACCCTACACAAGTGTCCAACAGCTTCTCCAACAAGCACACCACCAGGCAACTCATCAGAAAGGAGTTAAAATATTTTTACCTGCTGAGCCAAATATTAAGGCTCCCAGTATGATACTGAAGCAGCTCACACCTGTCTCACATCATGAAGGGATGTCCCAGGGCTGCAGAGGGGCTGCTGCCCTGCACCGTGGCCCTCCATGAAGCATTGCCAGTTTGCAGCCACACAAAAACGTGGTGCCTGCTGGATGAATTAAAACAGCTGCAAGCCTCCCTTCGTGGCTGTCCCACTACATTATTGCAGCAGTAGCTGAAGCAGAAGTTTATTTTTGAGGAGTTTGGCCTCTGGTTTGCAAGTGTCATCTGCTCCCTCACGCTGACTGCACCAATGCGTCTTTTGAAGCACTTTTTTGATAAAACAACTTTTTCAGTTCACCATCCAGTCAGCAGAGCCCACAGGCACACACATGAATTGATGGGGCTGCAGAGACAGGGTGGGCTGACAGCAGGACCACACAAACCCCCAGCATCATCCACCCAACCACCACGGTGGTGACAGGGGAGAGATGAACAGGACATTAAAAAAAATATATATATATATCACTTAGAAAATAACCTAACCAATCTGTCTGATATTAGAATCTGTTTTTAAAAGGTGCCAGCTTTGCTCCTGAGCAGCCTGGCAGTATTGCTTCAGTCAAAGGGGCTGCTGCTTCTCCTCTGCAGCCCTAGTGACCGCCTGTGCTCACCAGCATTGACACTCCGCCACTGACCAAGTGTGGCCACTCTCTAGTAAGGCACAGCCGTGAGGCCCTGGGGATGGCCACATGGATCCTGGTACAACCCCCTCCTTGCACCCCGCTCTGTCCTCTGTGGCCTTTTTGGTTTCTCTGCTTGTTTGGCAAATCCAGGATGAAGACTCCTGTGGGAACAAAGGCCTCGGGCTGCAGTCTGTGAGATGCCCGTGGTGGCTTTAAGGCAAGGGCCTATCTTTTGGCCAACCTCTTCCAAGACTCTGATTGTCAGAAGAACAGGGAAATGAAGCATCAGCACTTGCAGTCCAGGTCATGGGACAAGAGCAACCATGTACATCTGCCCACTAGCCATGAACATCAGCCACACATGGGCTGCTTAGGGGCCACTTTCCTCTCATTTTAAACAAGCCACATTCCTTTAATGACTGCATTTAGGAGGAGGAAACCCCCACATGCTAGCTCTAAAGAGAGTTGCCCACCATTTCCCCGGGGCACAGGGCTGGGCTGTGAAGGCACTGGTGAGGGAGGTGCCTTTTGCTTCTCAGCAGGACTCCCTCAGATCTGCTTGGTAAAGGCTTGGAGGTGGCAGTAAGTCAGGGTGTGCCAGGCACCAGCACAATGTCTATCTGCATAAGCAAGTTGGGGGTGCCCCCCAAAGGGGCTTCCCCAAGGGATTCCCAGCCATGCTGGAGAAAGGCCAGACCTGCTCACTGCTCCTTGCAGCACCACGGTGGTGCCTCACGCTATGCCAGCGGCTGTCAGGAACGCACAGCTGTGCCAGGCACTTTGCATGCACATGGCCAATAAACCAGCAACAGTTCAAACAAGCAGGTGCAGCAGCAAGACCATGGATACCACTCCTGGGCAGCACCACTCATGCCACCAGCTCAGGCACTGGTTCAACCCATGGCTGTTCCTGGGCAGCTGGTCCTGGTTAGGACCTGCCCAGCGTGGAAGGGTCCCAGCGCTCCTCTGCTTCACGGTGAGGGTTACTTCATCATCCCAATCTCCTCTGGTTGGGCTCCAGGAGAGGCTGAGGAGCTGGCGGGGCTCAGTAGGGGGTTGTGCCCTCCCACTCCACCAGGTACTGCACCTTCCCCTCCAGCGTCACCCGCCGTGCCAGCACCTGGTACTTCTCACCACAGACCAGCCTGCCTGCCGCCCCGAAGTAGCTGCTGATGGAGGACTTGAGGTGGGAGAGTGAGGAGTCATCCTCGCTGATGCTCTCGAAGGTGTGGCTGTCGATGCCATTGTCTGGGTGGTCAGGTCCACAGGCCACCTCGCTGCTTTCAGAAGTGCCCATTGCCAGGCACCCACCTGCCTCCCTGCCACTCCTCTTGGCCCCTGACGAGGTGTAGACTGGCACTGCCAGCTTGCGCTTGCGGCTGCCCATGGTCCTGCGGCTGCAAGGGAAGGGACAGAGAAGGAGTGGGGTTAGCATGCAAAAGGTGTCCCCTCCACAGTGTTGGCTGTGCCCACTGCCCTAAAAACCTGGAGGGAGCATGCCAGGAATTCATAGACTCACGGAATTGTTTTGGTTGGAAGAGACCTTTGAGATCATCAAGTCCAACCATTAACCCAGCACTGCCAGGTCACCACTAAACCACAGCACTCAGCACCACATCTACACAGCTTCAAATCCCTCCAGCGATGGGGACTCCACCACTGCCCTGGGCAGCCTGTTCCAGGGCTTGACAACCGTTTCAGGGAAGAAAACTTGCCTAATATGCAACTAAACCTTCCGTGGCAAAACTTGAGACCAAAACCCTCTTGTCCTATCGCTTGTTTCTTGGGAGAAGAAACTGACTCCTGCCTTGCTACAGTCTCATTCAGGGAGTTGTAGAGAACAGGGTCTTCCCTCAGCCTCCCTTTACGCAGGCTGAACAACTTCATTCCCTCAGTCACTCCTCACAAGACCTGTTCCCCAGACCCTTCACACCAAAATGTCTTTCCTGTAGTGAGGGGCCCAAAACTAAGCCCAGTGCTCAAGACGTGGTCTCATCAGTGCCAAGTGGAGGGGGATGATCCCTGCCCTACTGCTGGCCCCACTGTGGCTGATCCCACCCAGAATGCTGGTGGTCTTCTGGCTCACTTTTGGCTCATCTGTAGATGTCAGCTGTCAACCAACATCCCGAGGCCCTTTTCCTCTGGGCAGTTTCCAGCTACTCTGCCCCACACCTGAGTGTTCATGTGGTTGTTGTGACCCAAGTGCAGGACTTGGCCTTGTTCAATGTCATCCCATTGGCCTTGGCCCATTGACCCAGCCTGTCCAAACCAATGTGGGTGAGCTCAGCATGGAGAGATGGCTCTCACCCTGCAGTGCTGCTTTGGAACCACCATCCGGTTTTGAAAGGCAGGGAGGAAAGGGTCCCCAGTGTGGAACATGAGGGTGCTGCATGGGGAGAGGGGCAGCTCTTGCCCCCATGGCTGTGCCACCAGGACACCTCCAGAAGGGAGTGAGGGGGCACAACCCTCACCTGGACTCGTAGGAGAGGCTTGTGGTGGCTGAGCCCGAGGTGCTGACAGCATCCGTGGAGTCCACATCCGACAGGAAAGTCTGTCCTGAGCTGGCACTGGGGGGTGTGTGCAGTGTCAGCGCCAGCCTGGCACAAGGGGCACTGCACACTCCCCACACCTCCCCAGCCCTGCCTTTACACTGGGGCATTTAAAACCCCCGCCCCAGCCCTTGCCACCCACCCCCAGGGCTCCTGCACAGACCTTTTCAGGCTCTGAATTTCATCCAGTGTGAAGTCAAAGATGCTGGCCAGGTGGTGATTGGTGCTCCAGGCTGAGGTGAAGTCACTCTGCACCCGAAAAACAAACTCACTCACCCCTGCTGAGCCCAGCGGCGCTGCCACAGCCCAGGCACTGCCACTCTCTGCCCAGGTGCCATCGTGCTCCTTCCCATGACCCCCCAGCCGCCTGGGAAGCCAGCGTGGCACAGGGCAGGGGACAGGGGCTCTCCCTGCCTACAGAAGTGGGGAAACCTCATAGGGTGTCCCCCCAGGTATGGGGCCAGGAGCCAGGCTGCTGGCACAGAGGAGGGGCTGAGGACTCACGCTGGGAATGGCATCCTCCAGCAGGAACTTGGCCCTTTTGCGCCTCGCCGCTCGCCGCTTCTGCTGCTGGCTGCAAAGCACAGTGAGGGTGAGGCTGCAGGGCACCCCCGGGGAGAGCGGGCATGGGGTGCTGCGGTGCGGGGGTACCCAGATGAACCTGGCTGCTCACCTGTCTTTGCTTTTACCCTTCTTCTTCAGCTCACAGGAGCCACTCTCGCTCACGCCAGGGGCTTTCTCTGGCAGCACCTTGCTGGGGGGGTTCGGGGGGACGCGGATGCGCAGCCGAAAGATGCATTTCTTCTTTTTGATCTCCTTCCCGCACAGAAACCTGCGCAGCAGAGGGGAGGAAACAGTCCTCAGCCAAGGCTGGGGCGCTGGGGCACAGCAGCATCCTGCATCCCATCCCGTGCCCACATCCCTCGCCCCACCGTGCCCGGGGGCTCACCTGCTCTTGTAGCTGTTGAGGGCGTTGAGCAGGTGGGGGCCGCGCTCGGAGATGGGGGTGCCTGTCAGCTGCGGGGAAACGGCGCCGGCAGGCAGGGCCGGCAGTCTGCTGCCGTTATGCAGAAACTCGACAGAGGGGGGAACTCGAACTCCGGGAGCCGGCTGCTGCCTGACATCAGGCAGCGAGGGGCAGCAGAGCCCAGCGCCACCCAGGTGTGGCATCGGCACTCTCGGAGCGCCCCGCGGGGAGCGTGTCCGTCCCCACACGTGTCAGGCTTAGCCCTCTGGGCAGCTGCAGCGTCAGCAGGGAGCCTGTCGGGCACCCAACCAGCAGGAGACGCAGCACAGGGGAAGGTTAAACTAACCTTGGAGCAACACTGGAAGTGGCAGACTCAGATTGGATGTTAGGAAGAATATGAGAATCTTCACCATGAGTGTGGTGAGACACTGGCACAGGTTGCCCAGGGAGGTGGTGGAGGCCCCATCCCTGGAGGTCTTTAAGGCCAGGCTGAACAGGGCTCTGAACAACCTGATCTAGTGTGAGGTGTCCCTGCCCATGGCAGCAGGATTGGAACTGGATGATCCTTGAGGTCCCTGACAGTTCTATGATTCAATGATTTTGAGCAGGAGCCACCTATGCAGCCCAGGGTTTGGCAGAGATGCCCGAGCTCATCAGTACGAGGCTACTGGCACTGTGGTACTGACAACACATGGGCATGTCCCCTTCTGCTGTTCATCTCCCCACCTGCCCCAGCTGTGCCCCAGCCCCAGGGAAGGTCCCTCAGTTCTGCCCAAGGCCTGTGTCCCCATGCCAAGGCTGGCACTGCTTCCCAGCTCCTCCACCACCAATGCTGCCCACTGAGGATGCTCCACTCTAATGCCAATCCAGGGGTGGTGAACAGTACACAGCTTGAGGTCAGTGATCACTGAGAGGAGAAGCCAACTCAAACAGGGACAGTGCTCTCTGCCCCATCATTTCACTGCAATCTACTACCCTGAACCGGCCAACCTGCCCCAGCTCTGGGGGCTTGGCTGCCACAAGGACCTCATAATTGAGGCTTCAAGGACAGTTAGCTGTGACATATCCCCAACAATGCCTCCCTGTCCCCAGGCATCTCTCCAGCCCAGCCCAGGCTATGTTTTTACCTTTCCAAGCTGCAGCGGATCCCAGTGGTGGTTCACGAAGGCCAAGATCTCCTCAAAGTCAAAGTACTTCTTCTTGCTCTGTACACCCAGGTTGTAGAGGGCAAGATGGACAATATCCACCCTGCAGGAGCAAAGTGGGTGAAGCAGGGTAGCAGCTCACCCTCTGCACAGCAGAACAGTACTCACCATGGTGCTTTGCTCTGCCAGAGCAACTTATGCACAGCCCCCAGCAAAACCCTTCCAAGCCCTTCACACTGAAAGCCAGGACTTCCCATATCCCATGAGGGAAGCAACTCAGGCTGGACACACATCCCAGGGGATGTCACAGCTAGGACAGCATCCCCTGAGCTTTGGGGAGGGGTGGGATGCTGCCTGGAGCTGGCTGGAACTCTAAACACTGAGACCCTTGAGCTCAGGCATTGGGGAACATGCCATTCCCAGGACAAATGCCCAATCCTCCAGCATTTTCATAAGCCCCAGCCGTGTGCTCCTGCAGCAGGTAGGCATGGGAGCAGGACAGCTCTTACAGACTATTTTAGCAACCCAATCTATCAGGTGGGATATTGCACTTAAGACTCTGAAAAGAAAAGCCAAGCAAACATACCCTGCAGGATTTCCCTTCTTCTCCTTCCAGCCTGCTGCACTGCTTGGTGCAGCATCCCCGAGCCAGCCACATCCCAGCAACCTGCCAGCACCACTAACACGTCTGACATGGCTGAGCACAAGGGGACCAGCAGGGAAAAACTGGGCTGCTGTTAATGCACTCTATGAAGCTGCTTGCAGAGCTAGAAGGTACCAACTGCAAACTTGTATTTCATGACAGAATTTGGTGACTTGTCACCAGTCACTTTTTGCAAACGTTTGCCTTGGCTCCCAGATAAACAGCAGGTTTGGGGCATACTGAGGAACAGCTTCCCTGGAAAAGTTTTATGGGGCAGGGCAGGCAGAGCTGCATGCCCAGGGTCCATGGCCAAGCAAAGCCCACAGCTCAGGGCTGGATTGGGGTGAGCAGAAGGTGCTCTGGGAGCTCACACTACTGAAAGCCAGTGCTGGCCTCAAGATAACATCTTGGCAGCACCAAGCACCAGCCAGCCCAGTACCCTGCAGCCACCCTGGCACATCCCAAAGGAGCCAGGGCCATTTCTTACCATCTCAAGGGCAGGCGCTTGATGTATTCAGGTCCCTGGTTGCATACGGAGCAGAAAAACATATAGAACCTGGAACAGAGTGGGGAGGGAGAGTGCTGGGGGTGGGTCATCCCCACAGCCACGTAGCGCCTGGGGATGGGTCAAGGTGAGGACAGTGCTTTGGGTGCCAAGTGACAGCATGGCCAGAAGTGGGGTCTGCAGGATTGGGCTACCTTCCTGCCCCCAGGGCAGCTGATCCATGTTGGGAGACAAAGACTAGGGGTGCATTTGCATGAGGCCCCAACAAGAAGCCAGCTCCAACACCCAGCACCAGCCCAGCTAAGTCCAGAAGGGACATACCGGTCTCCAAACATCATGGGGTCACTGAGGCACTGGGTGCAGGCTTCGTGGAACCACTGCCGGCAGCGGTAGCACTGCAGCATCTTCAGGTACCACCTGGGGAGGGAGAAGAGGTGGAGGACAGCTTGGATAGAGTGTGGCAGCCACTGCCCTGGTCCCTTCCCAGACACAGATGCCCAGACAGGAGAGCAAGTCTGGCCCTAACTTGTGTTTTCTGCAGCCACAGAGGTGGATGCACACAGTGTCTCCAGCAGTGAGTAGAGACCCTGATGGCAGAGGCAGCATGGACAGCAAAGCCACCAACCCCAGGGCAGTGCCTGCAAGATAGGGACTTCTTTCTTGGGGAGAAAGAATCCCCACTCAGATCCCTTCTTTCTGTGACCGTTTTTCCTCACAAAATCATCACATCAGTCCTCCTGGCAGCTGGGAAGCAGGAGCTTACTCGCCAGGCCCCCCGCAGTAGCAGTAACACTGCTGCTGGTTGGTCCGGTGTGGGGAGTCCCACTCCAGCAGGTCAGGGTTGTAGGACAGCACCATCTTGACAGCTTGCAGCGTCTTGGCGATGGCTCCCTTCTTCAGGGCACCCCCCTTCTGTGGGAGCAAGTGGGACGGGGGTCAGCACAGCTAGCTGAGGGCCACATCCTGTACTGCTGTGCCAAGGGTGAGCAGCACATGGAGCCATCAACTCCAGGCAGCCCCACTCACCCGCACGGCCAGGGCAAATATGCAGCGGCGGCAGAACCATGGTGTCCCCAGAGGGCCCTCGTGACCACTGGCCACTGGGATGTGGCACTGCTGGTGATAACCTGTGGGAGGGCTCAGCATTAGCATCACCAGGCTGGCCAGACCCTCACCCCTGGGGTGCAACACAGCAGACCCTGGGGGGATGCACCCACACTCACCCAGCCCACACTTCCCGCAGATGAGGATTTCATTCATGGGGCCTGATGTCTTCCCCAGGCAGATGTTGCACTTGGGCTCCTCCCCAGGAACACCGGCTGCAGGACAGGGGTAGCAACGTCGGAGATGCACGAGGCACAACCATGTCAGTGTGGGGCTGGGAAGGACCCCAGCATGGTGATGGGGAAGATGAGGCAGCACTCACCATGCTGGATGTCCTTCCAGAGGACCCAGTACTTGGAGTTGTCCTCAAATGTGACAAGGCAGCTCTGCTTGGAGCCACTTACCTGTGGGGAGAGAGAGAGAAAACCTCTGGGCATCTGCTCTCCATTCCCAGCACCTCCCTGTTTGCCCTGGTGATCAGCCCTGCCTCTCCAGGCTGTGGGAAGCTGAGACTGGGTAGTAATACCCAGAGGCAGGACATCAACCCAAAACAGCCTCCTGACCAATACCACTCTGAGCAGCAAGCTGACCTAGCAAATGGCACTAGCTACACTTCAGGTGCCCATGTTACCCTTTCAGATGCACACCATACCCTCTTGTATGCCCAGCTGACCATCTTGGGTGGCCACCTTACCCTTTTGATCTTTCCAAGGTAATAGAGCCCATCTGTCCAGCGGCACAACACATACTGGCCCTCCGTCAGCTTGACCATGAGCTCTCTGCAGCTGCTGCCCCTCCGTGCCGAGGCAGCGACCGATGCTTGCTGGACACGGCTGGCAGCTGCGTAGACATCCCGGATGATGGGGTTGAGCTCGGCGGTCTCCATCAGCAGAGCCTGGAGGGGACGCACATGCTCGTCACCCTTCACCGTGACACAGCGTCCCCATCAGCTGAGCACCGGGTTGCCCAGGGCTGGTCCGGCACCACCAGCAGGTGCCCAAGACCCCAAAACGAGTGCTGATGAGCCCGGTTCCTTTAGGTGAAATCAAAGGGAGCAGCCACAGTCTTTGCTGCGATTGAGCAAGAGTGAGTTAACTCTTTGGCTGCCTCAGCTCCAGCGGCATGGAGCCAGCCCACAGGGTGCAAGGGGACATGCCACCAGCCTACACAGGCTCAGGCTCGGCCTCGGGAAGGGGCACATGAGGGAGAACAGCTTAAAATTTACTGTGATTTCTAATTCACCATTTCTCAGGAGCTTTTCGGGCTCCCAAGCCAAGGGGACATCTCCACTGCAGGAGCGGGGACGCAGCAGCTCCACATGCAGCCAGTCAAACTCATCAGCCCAGTTTCACCAGGCTGCCGGGGCTGAGCGCGGACAGCCCCTGCCCAGCCTCGTCGCAGAGCAGTCGCGGAGCCCCACGGCCAGCACTCAAACAACCTCAAAATCACTTTTTCCCCCGCGATTTGCGCTCCCGGCTCGGCGAGACGCTTCAGCTCACCCCACGGGTCTCAGCGCGAATCCTCCCCGCGCGGAGCTCTGCCCGCGCCCGCTGTTAAGAGCTCTCCGTTCCCGCGGGACACCCTGGATGGGCAGGAGCCGGCAGACTTACGGTAAACCGGGTGCGATCGACAGGACCCCCGAGAAAGCCGCTCCGGGAGTGGGGCTGGAGGCGGCTGCGGCAGGCAGCTGCGGCATGTCCCCCTCAGCACCGGGCTGCGCCTCGGCAGCCGTTATGAAAGCGGAGGCAGCCCCGCGCCCGGCGGAGGGGGATCGCACACCGGGACAGCTCTCGTCGTTCCCCGCCGTCCCCTGGGGGAGCTCCCACGCCGTGTCGGGCAGCGAGACCCTCCCCGGGACACTCAGCGGCAGGGCACACCGAGC
>VWYK01034542.1:30794-75153 GCA_013399775.1 Semnornis frantzii
CAGGTGCTCCTGCCACACCATCCACCACCCCCCCCCCGAGCCTGGCCCCAGCTCCTGCCACAGTGATACTTCGTGCTGCCCTCCTCCTCCTCTTTTCCTGCTCCATGCACCCATCAGGCTTTTCCCTGCACACTCTTTGGGAGTCAGAGGAGCCACTGGAGATGTCCTTGTCACCGTGCATGGGCTCCCAGCCCTGGCAGATGCTGGTGCAGGGCTGCCAGCAGCCCCTGAAGTGGGTGCAGTGGTTGGACACAGCTGAGTGACTGGCTTCACACCAGTGGGGCTCCAGGGACCCTGGCGGGACAAGACCTGACATGCTTCACTGAAGCAGCAGCGCCCACCTGGGCCTTCACCAGCATGAATACTTCTGTGCCATGCTTACAGCCCCAGCTGAAGAGAGCTTGATACAGAGCCAGAAGAAGATGCTGCCCTGATCTCCATGCCAGATAGCCAAGGAAGCCACTTCTAAATCATGTCCTTAGAAGTGGACTATTGCATGAGGAAATTAACAGAAATCATCAAATCACAGGAGCCATGAAGGTTAGAAAAGACCTCTAAGATCCTCTCATTCTAGTGATAGTTACTTGGCAGAAGAGATCAACACCTGCTTCATTACAACCTCTTTTCAGCCTCCCCATCTCCAAATTAAACAACCTGAGTTCCCACAGGTGCTCCTCGTAAGGCTTATTCTCCAGGCCGTTCACCAGCTTTGTTTCTCTTCTCTGGATACACTCCAGCATCTCAATGTCCTTCTTGAAGTGAAGAGCCCTCCCCAAAATACACAACGAATGGGACCCCAAATGATGATGCAAAGCCAAGTGCCAGTGATCCCCTGCCCTCCTTATCCAGGGAGCAGAGCCAGCACAGGCTCCCAGCACAGGTCATCCCAGCTCATTCCCCACTGTTGAGTTTCCAAACAAAATCAGCATTTGCAAAATTATTCAAATGGAGCTCTGGGTAGTTAACTACTCCGACATCCCCATTTTGTCCTTCGTTTTTCGTTGCTCCCCTGCAATGGATGGGGAGGTGGGGAAGGCAATTCCCTGCTCACATGAGGATGGAGCACCCAGAGAACCACAGCTCAGCTGCGGCCAGAGCAGAGCCTGCGGCGAGCGTGGCGCAAGCAGCTCCTTTCTGCCTGCTTTAAGCAGTGCCCAGAAATCGGGTGGCTTCTTTTCACAATGTTTTTCTTTCTTTGAAAACAGGAGTGGGAGGAGGGGTTGTGTGTTGACTTGTAGTCTTGGAAACCGAAGCCGAGGAACATTGAATGGAAACCCAAACAGGAGGCTGGCTGTGAACTGCAGGCCTGGTGTGGAGACAGGATCTGCAGCAAGGACTTGCACTGGCTACGGCCACTCCACAGCTTCCTGTGGCCAAGCCATGCAGAGGCTGCAGCACAGACACTGCGGGACCAGGTGCAGCTCTCAGATGCTGCTCCAAACAATTCACAAGTGCCATTTCCCAGGAAAACAGGACACATCCATGCCAATAAACACAGCTACAACCCAAGTAGCTTGAGGCTATTGAGACATAATTCTCTTTCTCTCAGTTAACATTTCCCTCTGCTCCATAGGTCTCAACCAGCTTTTCACTGAAACCATTTGATCTACCAACACAACCAAGTGAGGTTCAAAGAAGCTGTGTGCAAGGCTAGAAGTCCTTCTGTCCTGAAGAAGAGCTTATAAGCCTCGAAGTTTGCCTGCTTTTTTTTTTCCAGCTTTACTAGTTGATTCAGAAGAAAATTATATATATAATATATATATAAGGTTTCTAACCTTATCCTTGGTTATTTTGTTTTAGACCATTGTAGCTACAGAAGCACTGTCTTTGCCAAGCAAGCCATTTAACACAGAGCAACCAGTCCTAATTTAACTCATTAATTTAACTCTGTCATTTTTCAGCATCATTTGATTTGGTTCAGACCAAAACAAAACAAAATAACACCAAACAAAAAACCCAACAAACCAACACCACCAGAAAACAAACCAGAACCAAATCACTTTGGCTGCTCAGAGGGTTGCAGCTTTCTAAGGACAGGCTATGAGATTTGAGGCTCTTCAGCCTGGAGAAGGGAAGGCTTCGAGGAGACCTTATAGTAGCCTTCCAATATCTGAAGGGGGCCTACAGAAGGCTGGGGATGGACTATTGACAAGGGCTTGCAATGACAGGACAAGGGGCAATGGGTTTGAAGTGGCAGAGAGGAGACTGAAACTGGATGTTAGGAAGAAGTTCTTTACAGTGAGGGTGGTGAGACACTGGCACAGGTTGCCCAGGGAGGTTGTGGCTGCTCCCTCCCTGGAGGTGTTCAAGGCCAGGTTGGAGGAGGCCTTGAGTGACCTGTTCTAGTGGGAGGTGTCCCTGCCTATGGCAGGGGCTTGGAACTAGATGATCTTTGAGGTCCCTTCCAACCTTACCGTTCTATGATTCTACGATTCTGCCACACAACTGATTTGCTGCATTAGGGAAGGATATTGGTCCCATTTCGGTTTCTTTCCCGGCTAAGCTACATCCCTTTCCTTATCAGGACGGTTTTATGGTGGAAGGTGTTGGAGATGGGGATGGGGAGGCTGGTGCAGGGATCGCAGAGCCCGCAGCGCCGTGCTGGGAGGGCGCCGCGGCTCGAAGCATTCTGCACGGCCGCGGCAGTGCGCGGCGCAGCCTGGTGCCCTGCGGCAGACAGGGAGCAAGTTCTGCTCAGAGCCCCTTCGGAGAAAAGCCATATTCCAAAGGGCACCCTGGAACAAAGGTGCGCTTGTAATTAGGATCCGAGCAGCTCAAGCTGACATTCAGCTGTGCCTTTGAAATGAAGAGCATTTAGGAGATGAGTTTCATGACTTTTTAGTGTTTTTTACTTGGCATTCGTTTAACCCCTATCGTTTTTTCCCCCCTCATTTAACTTAGGCAATTGCATGAGACATGAAGAGCTTGGAAGTGTTCTTACAGCTCTGCAGGTTTTGTATGAAGGGAGCCCTTACAGCATTTTGACACAGATAATGTCCTGTGCACATCTGCAGACCCTGAGTGTGGCTTGGAAATGACATATCCCAGAATGAAAGGAAGGAGAGAAGAAAGGAAAGGAAGAGAAGTGGAAAAAAAGAAAAAGGGGGGGAAAAAAAAAAAGAAGAGAGTGAAAGGGAGAGAAGGGAGAAGGAAGGAAGGAAGGAAGGAAGGAAGGAAGGAAGGAAGGAAGGAAGGAAGGAAGGAAGGAAGGAAGACAGTGAGTACATGGTCAGGTAAACCCTGCAGCCTTGCAGCTTTCCTCCTATTTTTTTACTTCAGGGATTTCTGCATTGGAAGTCTCCAGGTAGGAAATAAAATTGATCCAAATGGCTTCCAATAAACCTTTAGAATTGTTCTTTTTTTTTCACCAAGTTCCCTCTTCCACTGTCAGCCCTTTCCTCAAAGGAGGATGGCACAATGAGGGCCACCCTGCTTCCCCCTGCAGACAGAAGATTCTGAGCAAGGTCCCCGGTCCATCCTGTCCTGCTTTGGTGTCACACCCAGGGCAGGCCAGGCACAGATTGGTGACAGTCACACAGGGATGGACAGGGCCCCACTGCATCGTGTCCTTTCTCAAAGGTATTTATACAACCAGCATGGTTGCTTCAGCTCCCCTGCAGCTTCTGCTGCTTCTGTGTGATCTGACCTCCTGCCTGCAGTGACACTGGGCTCCTACCATCAGCAAAGCCCTGGCTGTGCACAGCATTGGAAGAAAATCAGTGTAATTGCTCCTGGTAGAGGAGGCACAAGGTGGTGGGGTCCTTCTGCTGGATCCATCTCACAGCCTGGACATGCACACACATAAATTTTTGCTTCCCTTGATGCAGACAGACACACAAATATTCTCACTCTCACATCTTCTCTCCCACACGGTTTTTCTCCTTCCCTGGTTCTCACCCACACAGTTTTAGTCATTTCCCCCATTCTTTCTCTGTCTCTCACACACGAGGAAAACCCTCCTTATAATTTGTAAGAAGTAACAGCTTTACGTGGAAAAGAATTTTGCACAAAAGAAGTACCAGTGGAGCAAAGAGACAGCCAAGCCACCCCAGGATGCCAATGTTCACTATGACAAAAGCAGCTAATTAAAAACCTTGCATGAAAAAGTAGTTCCGTGGCCAGCATGGGCCAGAGAAAACTGACAGAGACATGGAGTGACTCCAACTCACCTGGCCACTGGGCAGAGACCACCACACCACCTCATCTGCAGCAGTTCTTGGGAGGTCAGCTGCCACCTCCATCCAGCTCCTGCTGCAGATGAGTGGTGATGAGTGCAGTCACCACCCACACTCATCTCCCCACATCCATGTGCCTCCTGCACCAAGCCAGCCTAGTGTGGGGTAGCACCCAGTGGCTGAAGTTGTAGAACACTTTGTTCAGCTTTCCAGCTCAAAATCCCTTCTTTGGGTGCTTCATCTCCACACAGAGACCACTTTCCAGAGGCAAAGGTGACCCTGTTGTTATGGCACTGACATGAGGGATGCTTTAGGGTTAATTCCCAACATTTCCACTGATTTCCTGCAGGAAGGAAACTTCACCCTGAGTACCTTGATTGAGGCTCTTTGGGACAAGGGCTGGTTACTTTGGGGTCACCAGGCAGTGCACAGCACAACTCCATGCTGGGTTAAGCTGCATGGTGCTGCTACAAGTAGGAAGAAGCATTAGCTAATCAGTGCAGGAACAGGTTGCCCAGGGAGGTGGTGGAAGCCCCATCCATGGATGTTTTTAAGGTCAGGCTGGACGTGGATCTGTGCAACCTGATCTAGTGGAAGCTGTTCCTGCCCATGGCAGGGGGGCTGGAAGTAGATAATCTTTGGGGTCCCTTCCAACCCTGACAATTCTGTGATCTTAAAGGTCTTTTCCAACTAGAATGGTTCTATGATTCTAAGTGCTGCAGCACTGCTCAGCTGTTTCTACAGCAAACTGCTGTCAAAGTTATCTCCAAGTTGCTCAATTCCCTGTCTTATAGTGAAAACAGTACACAAACCTTTAAGTTAGTGAGCTTTACTCAGGAAATAAATAGTTAAGAAAATATGAATGATTGTAATAAATACAGCACTTGTCAGAATGAGACAGCATGAAAAGCATATTTTTAGGCATATTACTCCCTGTGGTTACAGGAACTGGCACAATACTGGAGAAGTAACCTTCTGTCCCTGAAAGAACATTTTAAACATGGAAGACAGAAAAAGACAGACAGAGATTCTGTGAGTGTGATGGCAAAGTACACCCAGCAGCTTCCCAGACAAGCTTTGATGGATACTTGTTTACAGAGTGAATTATTTTGAAATGTGATACTTCATCACAACTAATTATTTTAAAGGCTGCTGTCCTGATGGAAATGAGAGATTAGAAAAATCTCTCCCTGTGCCAGCAGGCAGGCTGGAGGTTAGTCACAGCACAGGGCACTTCACCGGCTCTGCTAGGCAGCAGTTGTTTCCATGGTTTGCGAAACAGAAGTGGACAAACAGTTTTTCCTTTCCCTTTATCTCTTGGCTTTGTGTTTTCAGTCAAGACATGGGAAATATTGCAAAGGAAAAATGCATAAAGTAATTGCATAAAGGCCTTTCACTTACACACACACACACATGCTCTGTCTGCAGGATCAGGCACTGGGTCTGCACCCAGCTGTCCCTTACCCTGTGGAACAGCTCAGGGTACACTGTACTGCAGCATGAGGCTGCTGCAAGTTCAGAACCTGCTGCACCAAAGCTCAGCTCAGCTCCACTGGTTCTGTCAAGCAGTTGTTCAGCAGGGAATGAAGAGGGAGAGGCCTGCTGCTTGTTGGGAATAAGATGGAGCATTTGAACTTCACACACATCCAGACATTCCCAAGCTTGACTTGCTTATCTATAAAAATAAATTATTCATTCCTTTAAAAAAAAAAAAAAAAGACATTTCCAGTAGTTACTTCTATTTTAGCATCTGCAAAGACTTAAACATCAGAGCACATCAAAAGCAAATTAAGCAATAAAAAATAATCAATATTTTCTAATAAGTCACTTGCCTTGAAGGCTCAGGAAGTGACTGAACATTTTGAAACAAAGCTGCTGAAGGGTCCTTCCCCCTGCCTGGACTGGCAGCTCTGGATTTCCCCAGTGGGTAACAACCCTCAGCATTCCACAACTGAAAAGGGAAAAGACTCCTTTGGAAATACAAGAAGTCATTTCCCCAGGGCACAGTGAAATCTGGTCACTGATTGCTGATGCAAGAGAACATCTCTTTACACAGCACATAAATATAGCTCTGAAATAAATAGTAGAGAAATAAATCATCTGGTATGAGGAATTTGAGCTGCAAGTGCTATACACAACCAAGTGCTTTCAAGGTCATCAATGAACAGAACCAGAGGCACACGATCAGTGCCACAGGGGAAGGAATCTGCCCTTGTCCCTGGTGGGGGAACAGCCAAAATCCCTCACCAGGGCTGCCAGACAGCACAGGCTGCCAGCTCTGCACATCCTGGAGAAGGAAGCTGGGAAAGGGATGCTGCTGGAGAGTAGGGAAAGCTCAGCATCAGCCCCCACATCCCAGACACCTACAAAGCCAAGAGTGCTAAAAGGAGGCCAGCAACACTCCCTGCCAGACACCCAGGCAGAATGACCCCCAGGCCTGGGCCAGGTGTGGGAGAGCACACTTCCACAAGTGCATCCGTGGGGGTGGCTGCCATTAGCATCTGCACAGGAGGGTTGGCTGCTTGATGAAAGAATCCTCAGCTGCAGCAGCACACTCCACGGGGCACCAGGCACAGCGCTCAGCAGGCTCAGCAGCAGCCAGCTCCGGCAGGAAGATCTTCAGCTGACTGGAATCGATTCCAGAGAACACAGGCTCAGGCTCTCTGGATTTTGTGTGCACATGAAAAGGTCTCAAGCTGATGGATTTTTTTTTTTTTTTGTCTTGTAAACTAATGCAATTCAGTGGGTGATTTTGCAGACACCTGCATATCAAGATTCACTAATTTGTTTCTATGATGCATTTCAGGAAGAGTGTGTCCTCTTTCACATAGGCATATTTAGGTGACTGCAATTTGGACAGAGGGAGGAACATGGGACAGCCACTTGCAACATTCATCTCGTTCACTGGTCTCTGAAATGAAGCAGAAGTCAAGTCTGGGCGAAAGGCATCGATGATGTGCTCCCTGTTATTTTGGTCAAGCAGCATAAATGTAACCTGGAAAAACAGAATGCAGCAGAATGCTGAGGGACTGAACTGAAACATAAACCAGCAAACACCAGAGAGAGAAGTGCAAATATGCTGCAAAACCAGCTGCATGCTCTGTTGATAACTAAATACAAACGATGATGAGCGTCTCGCAGCCTGCGAGGTCAGTTCCCATATGAAGTATTTAAGGCTCTGACATCCACAAAATAAAATAAAGTAAGGAATTATCTTTTGGTAGAGAACTGTACAGTCCAAAGACTGTTTTTTTAATCCCTCTCTCCTGACAACTTAAACAACCCTGAGCTGGGTTACAGTCATTACATTTATTCTGTTATTGTGGTTTGGAATCAAAAGCAGCAGCTCAGTGGCCTGTACACAAAGATGTAAAGACACCACCTGAATACCAGTGCAGAGTCTCCCCATCTTGTTACCACTTCTAACAACTCAGTGCTCTTCAGCTTTAAAAGTGAAATGGATGCAGTAATTTTGTAACACAGTGAGGATTGGGAACTTTGATACCTATTTCTTTTGGCTGCTCAATGGTAGTAAGGCTATTTAAATGGAAAGCTAAGGGAATAGTACCACACAGAGGCAAGGGCTACAACAGGGATCAGAACCCTGTGCACACTTCCACTGCCTTTCTACCCATTGCTGCCATTATCAGTTTCCACTTAGCAAATCACAGAATCACAGAATGGTTTGAGTTGGAAGAGCCCTCCAAAGGTCATCTAGTCCAACCCCCCAGCAATAAGCAGGAACATCCTCCACTAGATCACAGTGCTCAGAGCCTTGTCAAGCCTGACCTCAAGTATCTCCAAGCATGGGGCCTCAACTACCTCCCTGGGCAACCTGTTCCAGTGTTCCACCACCCTTATGGTAAAGAAGTTCCTCCTAACATCCAACCTTAATCTCCTCTTCTCTAATTTCAAACCACTGCCCCTTGTCCTGTCACTGCAGGCCTTTGCAAACAGTTCCTCTGTAGCCTTCTTGTAGGCTCCCTCAGTTACTGGAAGGCTGCTACTATGTCTTCTTAAAGCTTTCTTTTCTCCAGGCTGAACAACCCCATCTCCCTCAGCCTGTCCTCATATGAGAGGTGCTCCAGCCCCCTGATCTTATTCATGGCCCTCCTCTGGACCTGCTCCAAGATCAGGGTCACACAGGACATCTATGATATGTTTGTAAGCAGAACTCTAACCTCACACCTCTGACACCTACAAATCATAGGTAGCAAATCATGATTCACTCATAAAATGATACTATCTATGTATAGCAACAGCCAGGAAGAAATGGGGTCCCTGTCTTTAGCCCAGGGGGATAGAGGTTGAGACAGAACAAACACCAATATTCTCCTGGCTGAACAACCCCATGAGGCAAAGTATGGAATCTGAGTAGGAGCAGCTTCAGAGACAAATTCTTGCCCAAGACCACAGTGTGGCTAGTTGCCAAGGGAAAGGAAAACAGGAAAGCACTCCAACTTCCACTGATCTCCAGAGAAAATCCCTGGGTGCTCACTGGCTTTATGCTTGGATCCATCAGGAGAAGGAGACCTTCCTACCTTGTGCCTGAAAGGCCATGGGAGCAAAGCGTCGTAGTCTCCTTTCATGACAACGAAGAACAGGGACATGTGGGTTCCTTTTCCTGTCCCATCCCCGTTCAGATAAACCCTCAGGCAGACCTTGTAGCCATACTTTGCAGTGTAGAAAGCTGAAAATCAGAGACAAAGGCATAATGAGTGTTCTGCTATCTGGGAAAAGGTGGTGTATGACGTGTTCTGCTACCACAGAGATGAAAACAGACAAATCAGCACACCCTGGAGATTAGAAGCAATGAAAATCCACTGCTTGGAATCCTTTTAGTGCCTCACACCTCAGTGAAAATTACCTGTTATTAGCCACACAAGCATATTTTACCTACTCAAATTACTTCTCACATGGGAGAGAACTGCTGCAGAAAGCCATTGGGTACCATCAGGCACCAAGCTGTGGGTTAGATAAGACAGATTGCCCTGCAAGTAACTGTAGTGGAGGGCAAACTGCAAAATGAAAGCCTGTGGAAGAGCACATCACAAAGGCAGCAGAGCATGAGACTTCCATATCAACAGCATCTTACTTTAAGGAGCTATTTTAAAGGTCCCCCTGTCCATCTGAGCAGAAGGAAGCACTGCTGCAGAGCAGTGAGTGGGTTTCCTAAAGGACTGGGGTTTGCCAACACACACACACACATTGAGTTTGTTACCTGGTGAATACAAACTGACTGTTCTTCCAGTCACAGAGTCTTGTAGCTTCCTGCCAACGTCTGTTATTTTCCACAGAAAGATCCCATCGTAGGAAGCTTGCTCAGAGAAGAGAAGACTCTTGTGGAGAGTGCTGAGGCCTGCATCTTTCTGTGTCAGGCACCGGTGCAGCTCTGCAATCTAGAAAAGACAAATCAGTTCTCAACCACCTCCCCCTTCTCCAGGCTGTTGTGCTGTAGAAGTAGCAGAATCATTCCAGAGTTCTCCTGTTCTGGAGGGCCTCCTTTGACTCCTTAAGTGACAGCTGAGTGTTAACTGGATAAATGGTTGTTTGGTCCTCCTGGAATAATGCAGCTTTAAGAGGATCAGCCAATTAAAACCCCTCCTGGATGCATTCCTGTGTGGCCTGCCCTAGGTGATCCTGCTTTGGCAGAGGGTTGGACTTGATGATCTCTGGAGGTCCTTTCCAACCCCTGACATTCTGTGATTCTGTGTCTTGCTTCCTCACAGACTGACCTCAGAATATTCAAAACTCTCAGGAATACCTAAACACAGATTTAGGTAACAGAGATCTCCCTTTCAAAATTTACCCCACACACCAAAAAGATGCTGTGGATGTGTCCAGAAGTTAGTGCTTCGCAGCTCAGATCCCTGTGCCCACCCCTGTCCTGATCTCTGCACCACCCTTCCCTATGTCAATACTCAGCTTAGATCCCTGTGCCCACCCCTGTCCTGATCTCTGCACCAGCCCTCCCTATGTCAATACTCAGCTCAGATCCCTGTGCCCACCACTGTCCTGATCTCTGCACCAGCCCTCCCTATGTCAATACTCAGCTTGGATCCCTGTGCCCACCCCTGTCCTGATCTCTGCACCACCCTCCCCTATTTCAATACTTAGCTCAGATCCCTGTGCCCACCCCTGTCCTGATCTCTGCACCACCCTCCCCTATGTCAATACTCAGCTTGGATCCCTGTGCCCACCCCTGTCCTGATCTCTGCACCACCCCTCCCTATGTCAATACTCACCCATCCCTGTGTTACCTACAGACACTGCTGCCCATCACTATTTACCTTCAGCTCCAGGCCTCGTATTAAGTTCTGATCAAGCTCACTCTGTCTCCGAAAGGCTGCAATTTCCAAGTTTGAGGTCTCCACCTCTTTATTGAGCACTGCCACAATGTTCTCAAACACATGTAGCTTATTTTCCAGCTCAGAAATCACTTTTTCCCTCACAAGCTGCTGCAGAACAGATTCCTCTTCAGAAACAGAAGATCCAGGAAAACAGTCTACTTCCACATCCCCACTGATGTCCAACCCTGCTGGGATCTGCAGATCAGAGATGCTTTTTCCTGCACCATTCCTACTCAGTTCTGGCCATGGGATGAAGCTGTTGGCAGTCTTGGTAGCACTGAACAAGCTTGCCTTCAGCTGCCTTATGTGCTGCAGCAGGAGCAGCATGTGGGCCCCAACTGCAGTTTTTTCATGCTCCTTTATCTTCTCCATGCTTCCCTGTAAGAAGAAGACAGTCTCAATGCACTCTCCATACACCTCCCATAAATGACCTGGGGCCAAATCAAGCAGCATTCCTTGTAATTTCCTGGGAGAGACGGGGATGGAGAAACTGCAAGATACTGCAGCCAGCCCTCAGAGGGGAGATAGAGAGAGAAAACCCAACAAACCCTCCAAGGATCAGTTTAGGCTGTGTGTTCACACCACACACAGGATATACAAACCCCCCCACAACTGGCTCCCATTTCTGTATTAATCAGGATGCCAGCAGAGTCCCAGCAAGATTCTGAAGCCAACATTTAATACACATACTGCATACGAAAGGTGAGACAAGGGAAGAGCTGCCAACTAAAATACAAAGAAGACCCTGTTTAAAGAGGTGTTACCCTGAAGGGAATATCCAAACCAGAGCAGAGCAGCACACCTGATAAACCAGCAGAGTGGGAACAAACATCTGTTTTTATCTGAAGTGCATACACAGAGCAGCACAGGCTCAACTACACCTTACACCCACCCTGTAACCATGGCAGTTCCAACATCACCTCGACTAATAAAGTAGAGACTTGCTCTCTCTCCTTAAAGATATATTTAAACCCAGGCCTACTACCTTGACCCCAAAGGCACTGTGCTGAGCTGTATGCCACTGAGAACCTCCTAAAGGCACTCACCCTAAATGAGCAGCCAACTTCAGAAAAGCAACATCCATCCCTGCTGATTAAGGGTGCAGAGCAGTTCTGTTGGAAAAAACCCAACCCAAAACATAAATAATCAAGTAACAATTGGAAGTGATGCTTTTATTTACCTACAAACAACCAGGCCACAATCTCAGCAGCTATAAATCAGCTTAACTCAAGCCAAGGCACTGCCACAGCTTCCACTGTCCAACCAGCTTTGAAAATTCCTTGGTAAATCAATCCAGAGGTTGGTTGATTGCAAGTTTCTTGCACACAGGTTGGCAGTTAAGTGTCCCCCTAACAGACTCCATAATAACATAATATAACCTAAGAAACCACAGTGATCCTCTGGTACAACTTCTCATAGGTGAGATACCAATAAGCAAAGTGACCCAGCACAGTGGGGAGCACCATGGCCACAGCCACTCCAACCCTCTCCCTGCTCTCTGAGAAGGCACAGAAGAGCTGTGTCATGCAGTATGGCCTGAGCTGTGTCTCTATCAGAGCAAAATCTCTCCTTGGTTTTCAGATTTAGTCCCCTTCACAACTGAAAGCATGCACAGTAAATTCTTCTTTTGCCAATGGGGGTCTCCTTGAATATTTGAAGCAAACATTTCCTCATTTTTCTAAGGTTAATTGAGAAGATAATTAACTGTGGGAGCAGGGAAGAGGAGACAGTGAGGAGAGCTATGCTGGGATGTAAAAAGTGCCCAGAGAACTGCCATAATCTGGCAATATTCTCAGATGTACATTTAATGGGTACAAAGCTGTACTGCATTCACTCATCCTTTACCTACCTCCTCCTTTGATGTTGTTTCTGTTTGCATACACTTTTGTTCCTCACACAAACTGCCTTCACATGAATGTTCCTATTATGAAAACAACAAGGAAAGAATTCAGTACCCTAAGAAAATCTTTGAGCAGCTTTATTTAGGAGCCTTTGAAGCAAAGCTGCTGTTTGGCAATCCTATTCCCATTTCACAAAGATGTGGGGATCAGGGAGGCTTTTCTACAAGAAATTCTGTGTTAAGGAAGAAAAAGTTTACAGTGAGTTTCTTGCTCTCTTCCTGAAAGGTGTGGGTTTGAGGAAAAGGAAGGAAAGGCCTTCCTCAGGAGCACTCTGACATGCAGCACAACACAGGCTGCAAAATCCTTTGCCCCTGTGCAGACAGTGCCTGCTCTGGGCCTCACTATGCAGCAAGCTGCTGAGTGCTCTGGCTTCTTTTCAGAGGAAATAACAATCAGAAATCCAGGACCAAAGCACATCTGCTAACAGCAGGTGCTGCTGCCCCCTGCCCAACGACCTGCAGACTCAGAGCTTTCTCAAGCTGAGCCTCTAAGCTGAGTACTCTTCAGCCTGGCAGGTGTGCCCAGTGATGGCTCTGCAGATGCAATACCTGGTAAGTGCAAGTACAAAATGTGATCTTTCACTTCTGGGGCCCAGAGCTTTAGGAAACTACTTGCAGATGCTTTGCAAGGGCCACCCAGGGAAATCTGATGCAAGATTGGCAATGGGCAGGTCTTGCCCAGTTCAAACTCCAGCTATGTGCATCCACACACAGCTACACGCATTGACGTGCAGGTGGACTACAGAACAGAAAGCAACTACACAGGAAACTCCAATATAAACTCTTCTTGCATTGACTTCATATAGTTTGCTTAATGTGCAGATCCTTCTTGCATCCTGCTTGTTAACATTTTGAAGGCTGGAATCCAAATTTTCCATCACGATGTGCTAATGCAAAATGCATTACAGCGAGCAGGAGACTTCCTGCCATTTCTGGCTCCAAGTCATCCTAAAGTAATCCTCCTGCTGCTGCTGCTTCATGCAACTGGAATATGTGTATTTGACACAGCAACTGGCAGCTCTCAAGTCATACTGTTCGGGGGGGGGGCTGTCTTTAACCTTTATAAACACCTCTGCATGCCAGTTTGTCTCCTATAGCAGTCTAGAAATTGTTTGATAAAGCCATTCCAGCAGTCTCCAAGTCTCCCCTGCAAAAAGTCCCAAGGTTTGTCTTTCAATCCTCAGAAATACAGCCACAGGTTGTTCTGAGTCTACAACTCATTTTTTAACACTCTTGTTATCTTAGTTACTGCACAAGGTCTGCCTTTATTTGCTTCCTTTCTGCTGCCTGGCTCCTTACCATCACTGATTTCTTGAGGAGAAGGTCTGGTGAGAAGCTTTTTTAAAGTATGGATATAAAAGAACTCTCAAGGCACATAAGTGAGATGGAGAGAGAGACAGAAGTGCCCAAAACTTGCTGTTTGCTCCCAGAGGACTGTGGATACATGGAACACACACAACCAACCAAAATTCACATCCCACGTGACTGCAGATTTCATAAAACAGTTCCTGTGACCAGGAAAATTCCCATTTTACAAATCCTAGCTAAGGCAGACAGGGACAAATGAACATCTCAAGGTCGTTCCCCTGCCTGGTCGCCAAGGTCTCCTAACCAGAAAGTTAATTAGATGAGAGTTAACTGGAATGGGTGGGAGGAAAACAGATCTTCACCGCAGGAAAACCAAGCCTGCTGAGGCAGACCTGCGGCACCACAGACCTCTGGAAAGAGAAAGGTGCTCAGGGAGCACTCACACAGCTCTGGTTTCCTCCTCCAGCCTGTCAACTGCGCTCAGGAAGGCTGAAAGGGATTGAGTGTTGCCACCTTCTGGTATTTACAGTTTCTCTGAGATGTACACTGGATGTAGCCCTGGTAAAAGATGCCTGAGTCTAGATATTCCTCTAAGTCTGTAAGGTATGAAGTGCACATAGCAGAAGCTTCCCAAGAAGCAGGTGTTAGCAAGAAGACCTTGTTCTTCCCTTAGAAAGATTGCTGCCCTCAGGCTGATGAATTCTCACAGCTCACTACTTGGAAAGGCATAAATCTGTGGCGGTTACAACATGGTAGAGCTATCTCTGCCACAACAGCACAAAAACACAACTTAGACATAAAAAATATGAAGTAAATATGTTTAACCAGTCACTAAAAAATTAGTGGCAGATTCAGAGTGTTCTCTTCCTGGTCTGCACGGACACTGCAGGTCCACTGAGTTGGACCAAATGAGCCAAACTGTGCCAGGGCAGGTTTAGGCTGGCCATTAGGAAGAGATTCTTCATGGAAAGAGTGATTGGCATTGGAATGGGCTGCCCGGGGAGGTGGTGGAGTCACCTGCCCTGGAGGTGTTTAAAATGAGGCTGGATGAGGCACTCAGTGCCATGGGTTAGTTAATTAGAAGGGTTAGGTGATTAGGTTGGACTTGATGATCCTGGAGGTCTCTTCCAACCTGGTTAACTCTGTGATTCTGCTGATGATCTGGGGAGTTGTATCTGATCATACCTAACAGAAATACTCTGACAAAGTCCTGCCTTACACATTTGTGGGCTGCTTTAGCTGGAATCAAATTCCAGCCACTTCCAAGATCTCTCCCCTGCCACTCTGTGTTCTTCTGCTTCTTCCCTACCCCATGCTGGGATACATGCTTTAAGACAGGAGCTCAGACAGGGGCTGCCCTAGCTCTGGATGAGCACACAGCTACTTCCCTCTCTAACAGCTCATTTTTCCCTCCAACACAGGCATGGAAAAATGACTCAACTCAGGAAAATGAAATATTCTCCAAGTGGAATAGCACTCATGAAATCAAGATGAAAAATGTCACGACAGATTATTGAAGGCATTAATACAAAGCCCTAATTTGAAACAGAGAAATGTTGTTACTTGGTATTCACTACTGGATAAGCTCCTCTTGCACTTCTGACACATTGTCACGTTATTAACACATCCATTTTCCAAATGATCTGCAAGTTTCTTTCTCATCACCACGTGGCCACAACCAGTGTGACAAGGGATTAAAGCATATTCACACAGACTCTGATGCTCCTGGGAGGGAAAAAAAACCAAGAAACAGTGGAAAGGAGAAGGAGAAGGAGAAGGAGAAGGAGAAGGAGAAGGAGAAGGAGAGGAGAGGAGAGGAGAGGAGAGGAGANAAGGGAGGAGGAGAAGGGAGAAGGGAGGAGGAAAGGAGGGGAGGAAAGGAAAGAAGAGAAATTAAAATAAAATAAAAAGAAAAGAAAAGAGAAAAGAAATAAGAAAATAAAAGAAAAGGAGAAAAGAAAAAAGTTATAAACCAAGCTGTAAACTAAAGATATGCATTTATCTCTAAATAGCCTCTGCCAGCCTGTGTCTTAGTTTTCCATTTTTCGCTTGGGTCAAGTCCTACTCCACAATTTTGCTGAGGTCAGTGGTGAAAATTTCACTGACTTCACTGGAGCTTTCTCCTGAGTTCTTCACTTAAAAAGCAAAATCAACAACAACATTTGATAAATTCAATTTTGAGCTCTCCCTTGAACTGTCTCTCTCTAGTGCTTTTGTTTAAAAACTAACTTGATTCTGGTCCCAGGTTTTTTTACCTCTGTATGACAGGATCCCTAATTTTTAGCCTGGGGGGTTTTCAGGGTGTTTTCTGGGGGGTTTTGGGGGGGATTTTTTTTTGAGCAATGAGGCCATGCCACTCTGGCTGGCAGGATCAATATGGTTAGTCTGCTGACATCTCTGCACAGCAGAAAAGAATGGATGTCTGACATCAGCTGTGCAACAATTAGGACACAACCCTCACCTACAGTCAACAGAATTTTAACAAGGTTTCCTTTTTGCTGTTTGCATCCTCTTACCACAACAAGGAAACACACCAGCATCTGTCTTTCAGAAGCACATCAACAGGTCTGCTGGCAGATTCTTATGCACACAGTATCTGAAGCAAAAGCATTTACTCTGACCTCTTTTACTGAAGCTTCTGCAGACACTGTGTCATGACTAATTTTGTCTTTGAAGGCAGATGGCTGTCCCCTACAGAACAGGCTCAGAAATGCCAATCTCAATCACACACCCAGCTCTCAAATCAATTTTGCTATGTATTCATGCTGAGAGGGGCTCCACTTCTCAAAATCAGGAGACTAAAGAAATGGGGCAGACTTTTTCCTTTAAAGAGGAATCCACCCAAAAATCAGCAAAGGCAAGGCAGCAGCACCTCAATCCTCAATGCTTATCAGACCCAGTCACACACAGCAGACTCCCCACCCTAAATACAGAAACTCCTACACCAGGGGACCAAAATGGAGCTGCTTTAACATCAGAATTCCCTGCACCCTTTCACTGTTGCAATTTGCACAGCAGATCCACAACTTGGGGCATTTCACATCAGTCTCAAAAGCATGATGAGCACATTCAAGCAGCAGGAGTCATTTATGCAGAAGGAAATGATTTCTCTTTTAAAAATTTACTGAGGATATTGCCCATAACAGTGTCCTGGAGACTGAAGTATTCTGGTCTGGCAAAGCCTGCTTCTAGCATCCTTGCATTTAAATAATAAGGAAACCACTGGGAAAAGAAACCATGGTTGATGTACCTTTGGGCAACATTAATTTGGCAATCACTCAGGGTGTTCTGGGTTCGGTCGAGGCCCTAAGTAAAGTTAATGGCTTGGGTTTAGATACCCTGTGGGTATAAATCGTGGTACTCACACTGATTCTAATGAAATGGCATTAATTAGTGTTTGCTGAAAAGCTACTTCCATTGTCTTTCTGGCCCCATTCAAGGAAAAGTGCATGTTCATTTCAATAAACTGCCTTTAAACCTACTTCAAAGTTCTTCATGATACCAGCCCAACTGCATCCGAGGGTCACACAGCGCACTTTGAGCTCAGAAATCTCTTTATTAATGGCAGCATCACCAAAAGCCTGCAAAGCAAACACAGCAGAGGAAAAAAAACAACAAACCACCGATCAGAAAGAACTCCAGACACAGCAATAAGGTGACTGTGTCAACATTTCAGATCTTGATAAACCCCTTGCTTTATTTTTCATGTCCTCACTGCCATAAGACTCTCTAACCCAGCAAGTTAATCTTGGTGTAGTGGAAGCCCAAATAATGATTAAATAATTTCTTTCCTATGGTTCAAAAAAATAAACTCCTTGATGTGATATGATTCACTGAAAGTATGCCTAGCCAGCTGCAGCTATTATTTTAAGTTTCTTTTCTCAGAAGCCTGAAATATTTCACATGCAGTGAATGTGCTGACAGGACCCTAACTAGAGGGTGCTGCCATGTGCTGCTCTTAATGAATGGGTTTCATTATGGGGGTCATTAACACCTCCTAAACGTGCTGCAGAGAGGACTTGAGACTGTTCTGCAGTGAGAGCAGTTTCTCAGGCCATGGCTGTTTCCATTTAGCATGGCACTGTGCACCAAAGAAATGCAAACCATATGTGAGTGGGGTTTGGTTTGCACTATGTAGGGGTTTTTATGTATAACCATGGAAAACTGTACCATTATTATGTAAATTGCCAAACTACACACTTAATATTGCATCCTGCACAATCAAAGCAGGTACAGCTGACACAAGAACAAGCCCTACTGAAGCTAATGATTGTTGCTAAGTTCACAATACAGAGTGCTGCAGATTGCGGAGGGAAAGGCAAGAATCTGGGGGAGAAGCTTTGTAAAGGCAAGAAAATATTTACAAATTATGCCCATACTGCAAGAAAGTTACTGAAAATCCACACAACGAGCTAAGAAAAATAAGCAAAATGATCAGAATCAGCATGCCTGGTTAGTTTTTTTAACCTAGATATGAGATGTTCTTACTTACCTACACTTGTCATACTACAACCCCCTAAAGCAGCCCAAACAACGCTATGAAGGGTAACAGTGAAATACATTTCTACATGCAGAGTCTCATAGAAAGTCACTTCCTAATGTCCAGAACTTTGCACACGAATTGCAAACTGCTCCACGCACACAAAAAAAAAAAAACAACAACAACAAAAAAAATTAAAAAGCAATCAGATAGGTTGTACAAAACCATGTCTGGCTCCATCTGCATATATGGAAGAGTTTGTGTGACAAGCTAGCGATGAGTACAATTAGTTTTCACTCCCCATCCTCTGAAACATTCTAGCCTAATCTATTTGCAAAATCAAAGAAAAGAAATTCAAGTTATCAGGCACATGGTAGCTTGTGTCATAAGAGAAAAACTCAAGGAATTTCCTGGCATTACAAAAGAGATCATTTGAAATACATTTAACTAGAGGGACAGTCGCAGCAGTGCCTGAGTTTCTTACTGCTGTGGGCACTCCCTGTGCTGCTTCTTTCACACTTGTAGCTGCTAAATTACTATGGCCACTACTCAGGTGAAAAACAAGGTAGGAAATCCTCATCTCCTCTTTTATCCACACTGGTTACTGCTTCAAAATATTCATCTGAATCTCTGCCCTCTTTTCTGGGAACCTCAGTTTGCACAGAACTTCAACAGGGACCTGAGTCGGACTCTCGACAGAGTAAATATCAGATTCTCACTGACATAAAAGTGCTCTGGGTCAACGAGAAGGAAACAGAAAACATTTCACCCTCATTTGATATATTGTGGTCTCACATCTCCCTGTTTTCATCTTAGCTGTATTTCAGCAGGGGCTGATGATGTTGCTTATGGATGGCTGTTATGGCACACATACCTGCCCAGACCTCCCTATCTCACAGCTGTCTGACACAAGTGGAGGTGCCCTGCCCTGTTCCACACAAAAAGCACTGTCAGATGCATTCCTCCTTGCCACCCTGACCCACACCAATGTGCACCCTGAAGCTTCCAGCTAAGGGAGGACTCTGGCCTGCAGCTCATGTGGTCAGGAATGTCAGCTAGTGGTAAGTTTAACAAATGGATCAATCTGACCAGGATAAATCCATTTTTTTTCCTCCCCAGCTAACCTTGGCCCTCTGCAGCTGAACCAGGATCTACAGTTGCTCTAAACACGGCCAGAGAGGGGAGAGTCACAAAGCAGCTCATGTTCAGTTCAGAGTAGAGCTGCCCATGAATGACAGCAGAGAGGATATGAGCAGAGGCTTGGGAGGATGCCTTCAGTGACGGATGCAGATGCTTAGTAACTGATACTGATTAACAGCACCATGATAACACTTGATGGTAAGGGACTGTAAATTAAAAGGGTAACAGGGAAGAAACAGGAGTTACCACAGAAATAAATCATGGGATAAGCTAAGGCAAATACACATCCTCACAGGGCCTCCTGTAGGTGTCTTATTTAAACTATAAACACATAAACAGGCAGCAGAGCAAATAAACATTAAGCAAAGCCACAGCAAAGGTAAAGCAGAGATCATTAGGAACAAACAGACAGAATAAAGTTGCTAAATGCTCTTCATTATTCGTGTTGTTTACAAACTCCAACCACTTGCTGTAAGCTGATCTGTGCAGGCAGAGCCTCATGTCTTCCTGATGATTGACTTCATCTGGACCCTCAACAGGCATAAGAATCTGCCCAAGCAGATCAGCTTGCAAGAGTGACTGTTTACAACCACCCACCCACAGATTCTGCAGAAAGTCCCAGCAGCTCCAGTGAGAATCCCACAGCAGAGAAACCCCAAAGTTATTAGAGCACTGACATTCAACACAGAGTAAGAAGTTCATATGAGTTTAGCTGTACCCATTTGTGGCTACATGATGCATGAAATTCTGTTACTGAGGAATCTGTAGCAGAATTGAGGATTTCTTCTGAGCTATTCCAAGTTCAGCATTAACTGCAGCTTCATTATTTTGCTGCAGCCACTTCCTAAACCTTGCCTTTTACCTCACTGCCAGCTGCTTATTTGGTTTCAGTTTTCCTTAACCAATTTAGACAGAATGTGGGTCTCTTGGTATTCCTGCATGTAATCAAAAAAGAAAGGAAAAGACAAGCTGGAACTGAGCCCTGTGGCCCAGTAGGCATTCAGGATATGGAATAGTGCAGTGGTCTGCCTGGAAAATTACACAACAGCAAAAGAGATTTGCACAGTTAACTTGCAGATTAAACATTTGCCAGTGCAGAGTCTTTTATCTATTATTACATTCACCTCTGTGCTTTCCACTATTTCCTCCAATATCTTGGCTGTCAAAACACTTTCTAGGCAATCAGCTGGTTAGCTGACACTTTGGCTTTTTCTCTTAGGGGATGCTCCACCTTTAATGTTGGTCACATGTTTGAAGGGTAAAGAGAACCATGAGATTGGAAAAGCCACTAGGATACTTACTAAGGATAGTAAGTAACAGCTAGGATGTATTATTATAAGCAGGAAAGCACTGGTTACTTTGAGACAATAAAAAGTTAATTCCATGAAAGAGCGTGGCATTTGATGTTACAGAACCTGATGGACACAGAAAGCTTTAGGTTGCCATCACAGTTCATTAAACCAAAAGCTGTGGGAAATCCAGATGACTAAAGCATAAGCTGAAATGTGTAACTATCAGTAGCTATCACATTTTGCATTATTCTCTTCTAAACTGCAGCCTAGCGACGACTGTAGAGAAACGTTAATGGTGATGAACTGTGAACTGCAACTTACCCTTTCTTCTGCCAACAGGCTTTCCTCACTCAAAGTGCCAGGATCTTCCTCCTTACATTTCTGGCAAATTGCATTTTTATTGTTTCTGGCAAAAACAAAAATAAAGGGGAATGAAATAGCTGTTTTGCAAGTTGTCCAAGACAGTGGCTACTACTGCTTGTTGCTGATGGCAGCAGCACCTTAGCACGTTGTGATCCAGCTCAATTATTAAAATAAAAATTTATATAACATTTATTAAAATCCCCTAACATCACACATCAAAGAACTGCAAAATCCTGTGGAAGTACTCAGTCTTGTACTAGTTCTTCAAGGTAAAATCAGCATCATCATCTCACACAGGTATAAAAACTGACACCTGTCAAGCCCAGTGACTCAGCCTTCCCCACCTTGTAGATTTCCAAACTGGAAATGAGTAGGAGCTAGGGAGTAGCCTGCAGTCCCCCACAGTTAGTACTTCCAGACAGTAAAATGACTGTTACCCAGCAGGCCAAGTAGCTACAGAGCTCAGTGGCACAACACAGCTTGCAGCCACAGAAACCACTGCAGTGATGTGACCCTCTGAGGCAAGGACCTACCTTACAATCCAGGAGAGGCAGGCCGAGCAGTACCGGTGCCCACAGAGCGTCTGCAGGGCTTTCTTCAGAACGTTATTGCAGCTGCTGCACAGGTATTTCTGATCAGGCACATCCTCACAGATGTTACTGGGATATCCAAAAGGAAATTCATTTTCATCTGGAGAAGAGCCAGGGATATCCTGTGGGCCTCCAGTTGTCAGTTCAGCCATCTGAAGCAAACTACTGTCAGAGAGAGGAGGAAAAGAAATAAATAGATGCTCAGACAAGCAGACCTATGCTCACTTTGATGTCAGAGCATACAGCAGGTATCAAAGTCCCTGAGCAGCTCCCAACCTGTGCAGCAGTCTGGTGATCTCTTTAACTGAGTCTGTAGCTGGCACGCATGACTAAATGTCACAGTGGGGTTTGACTGGGTACCAGCAGGAAATTACTGTACAGATTTAAAATTTCCCTCGAACACAGCATGTGAAAAGACAGCCTATTAAAATAAAAAGTTGAGGGAGGGGGGTCTTCCCAGAATTTTTTTAGTTTGTAGAAAGATGAAGTAAGTAGTGCCATCATCTCAGAGCTGCAATCCTACCAGTCCACATCAGAGAGTAATTTCCTGTAGAGTAAATCCCCAACCACCTTCAATTCCCAGCAGCCAAAATTCATGATGTGGAAACTGAGCACCTGATGTGTTTACAGTGAACTTTCCTGAAGTCACAAAAGCGGTGGTGAAATGAAAAATGAAAGCTTTTAGTGAGCTTGAGGTTACTGCTTGTGCTTTTACCAGATACACCTCAAGGCACACGTGCCAAGGTGTCCTGCAAGCTCAGGGCTGCTCTGAGCTAACGAGAGCTGTACGGCTGTTTTGGAAGTGCAACCAAAACTGTCTCTGGCATCTCCACAGTCATCTGGAAAGTTCAAGAAAGGTTTTCACCCAGGGAGCTGGTACAGTTTGATCACAGTAATGCCTTTATAAATCTACTCTTTTTTTTTTTTTTTTTTTTCCCCTAACTGTACCAACACACAGTAATCCAGTTTAGGATTATCAAAGCTAACACAGGCTAACAAGTCTTTGGGAAAACCAGAGCAGGAGTGCCAGGGCAGGTGGGCACAGCGATGTGGCTGCCATGTAGAGCACAGGGCATGCCCTGGACCTAAGGCACCCCTCTCGGGAGGAGCAGCACAGCCTGTTGCTGGCTTCGGCACATCTCTTGGCCTCTCCTGGCACCTGATGGGGAGTTCAGCAACAAACGCGGGGGCTGCGCCGACTGCCAAGAGCCATAAATTAAACCTAGGGAGACTAAATGTGCACACAGTTAACGAAGCTGTGCCAGACGTGCGGTGAGTCGGTGCGCAGGTGAGGGCGGATGGGGCTGAGGAGCGCTGGCAGTGGTTTCCGCGCTGGCAGAGCCTGTCGTTGCGCGGGGATGGAAGGACACCCCGCGGGTGTTCGGCACTGGTAACGCCCCATAAAAAGGCAGCCCCAGGGCAGGGAGCTAGGCTGATGGGCCCCAGCTCTGCTCTCATCTACCGTCCCCATGCCCGGTTCAGGAGGCAGCAGCGAGTGCGGCCCGGATCCAGGGGCTGCCTCAGTGCCCAGATCCGTGTGTCCTGGGAGACCAGGGGCGGGTTCCCCGCTGCGGAGCCGGGAGGAGCCCGGGCCGCGGGCGGCTGAAGCGGGACTCCTCTCCCTCCCTCGCTCGCTGCCGCCCCCTTACCTGAGCCCGCCGGGCCCCGCAGCGCGGAGAGGAGCCGCAGGCAGGGAAGGCGGGGGGCGGCCGGGTGAAGGAGCCGGCTCGGCGTTTAGCGCGGCCGCAGGCAGGAGAAACGCAGCCGGGAGGCTCCTCTGAGTTCGGGCGATGCTGCCTCGCTCAGGCCGGGAGGAGCGGGGATCCCCGAAAGCGGCTTCGGGAGGACGCGGACGGGTTCCCGGCGGGCGCAGGGCTGCGCCGGGGCTGTCCCGGGCAGGCTGACCGACACCGACCCGCGGGGACAGGGTTGGAAATGTGATAAGGAAAGGCCCGAGGGAGGAGGTTCCCCAAGGGCAACTGAAATGGAGGCTCAGTTTGTGTGGCCAGTTCCTGAAACTGGCGTGACTGTGGCTGTGTGAGACGGGACCCGGCCCCGCAACTCAGACAGAGATTCCTGTCGACCCAGAGCCCACGGCGCTGAGAAAGGTCCCGTCCGTACCTCTGTCTGCTGGTGGAAACCCACCGGCCCCAGCAGCAGATTTTGCTTTCCGACTGGGAAACCTCCAGCAATCCTCACTGTGCCACATCCTCCAGCTGCTCTCAAACGCAGATAATATTTACAACACAAGTTAAGTAATGTATGTAAATCCCTTTAAGATGCTGGCAGCACAGTGGAGATCTTTACAAGGCAAAGTTTCGTTACCAGAAAAGGTTCTTTTCCCCTCACAAAGTGCACTATGAAAATCACACGCTGCAACCCCGCCTGCTACTATTTGGTCAGGAAAAAGAAAGGTGCAGATGGAAAGCTGTTAGATCTTAATTGTAAAGAAAATTCGAGGAATATCCCTTGGAGTGAGTCCTAGCTGAAAATTACAAATAAAAAGGCAGAGGTGGCTCCAGATGCTTCGTTTGGCTTTTTACTTTGCTGCTGAGGGGGCTGAGAGGACACCTTACTGCTCTCCACAGCTACTTGAAAGGAGGTTGTAGTGAAGCCAGTGTTGACCTCTTCTCCCAAGTAACTAACAACAGGACAAGAGGCAATGACCTGAAGATGTGCCAGAAGTTTAGATTGGATATTAGGAAGAATTTCTGGTGGTCATGGAGGTGTTTGGGTAGAAGGTTGAACTTGAGCTTAGAAGTCTTTTCCAACCTCAACGATTCTGTCATTTACAAGTGTTCGCATCCAGGCACCTTGTGACTGCATGAAAGTTAACAAGAAGGTTGTTACTGATCAGTGAGCATCTGCCTGAAGTCTGACACCTTCCTGTGTTGTGTGCACACTGCTAACAGGTCCACATCTGGAAGAGCTGCCCTGGGTGACTGCCCACCCTGACACATTTACAGATTACCAAATATAATACCAAAGAGTCTAAAGCTCTATTGAATAAAAGATGGGAAGGAGATCAACTGCTGGGATCAAGACATAGTACAAGCAAAAAGTACATCACATAGTGCTTTGAGCTCTATCGCTAAAAGAAATACTGCAACTAATTCCAGGACTGTTTTCTCCTAATTTTTTTTCCTAAACATCTATGGTCATGTTTTCATGAAGCAAAAAATGTACATAGGCTCTACTCACACAGTTGACTCAGCTCTTATGTTTGTCTTTATGATGTTATTCTTTGTCATACATTCCTCTGCTACGCACGTATTGTGTTTATTGAAGATTTACTAGGGAAAAAAAATCTATTAAACTTTCACCTTTTTTGTCTCACAAGGACAATGTCAAACAAAGCAAGAATAAACAAAGCATCCTTCTAGACTTCAGAGAGGCAGTTTAGTTTAAAACCAAACACATCCAAGGGGAAAAAAACCCAACAACTCTAAAAAGACATCTAGGAGATACATTTAACCTATTTATAGAGCTGGAAGTCTATGTACACACAGGAAAAATTAATCTTGTAAGTGTACAGTACTGTGAGGATATTATAAGCACTAAGGCTGGCACTGTTTGCAGAAGAGGTGCTAAAGAAGCTCATAATAATACCCCCCAAAGAGAGGGTGAAAAATGTTTATGCAAAATAAGCAAGATTACAAATTTCAGTCATCTTAGTGGCAAATTGAAAATAACAGGAAATATTAAAAGACACTCAGCACCCAGTCAGACTGGGCCCTGGCCTCTTTAGGGCAGATCTCTGCTCAGTTTTCTCTACCCTCCCCAGCTCTGTGTCACTCCTTTGCTGCACGGGCAAGTTCTTTTCACATGTAGTCATAGGACTTGGGGACAAGTAATCACCACCTTCTAGTGCCTGGGATTTTTAATAAAGCAAGTCCCATTCTCACAAGTTGTTTATCCACAAAGTTTCCCATGTTTGTGTCTGCAATTTCTCTACTAAAAAATAACCTATGGGCCAAACGCTATTTTCAGTTCCACCCTGTAAGTCCCACAGGAGCCAGGATGCAAAACTGTTTCCAAAAGAAGGATTTGGTCCTCTGCTTTGTCCAAAAATCCTTTTTTTTCTTCCCAAATTTGCCTTGAGCTAGACAGGCTTTTGATAAGTGACAGTTGTCCAGTTCTGGGCTTCCGAGTTGAAGAAGGACAGGGATTTGTCAGAGAAAGTACAGAAAGTGGCTACAAAGATGCTGAGGGGACTGGAAGATCTCTTATGAGGAAAAACTGAGACAATTGAGGAGTTTTAGTCTAGAAAAGAGCAGACTGAGGCGGGCATCTCATCAATGCTGATCAGTACTTAAAAGGGTGGGTGTCGGGAAGATGGGATCAGTCATTTTAAAGTAGTGCCCAGTGACAGGACAAGGGGTAACAGGCACAAACTTGACCATAAGAAGTTTCATCTAAACATGAGGAGGGAATTCTTTAATGCAGGGGTGATGGAGCACTGGAACAGGCTGCCCAGAAAGGTTGTGGAGTCTCTGTCTCTGGAGACATTCAAAACCCTCCTGGGTGTGTTCCTGTATGACCTTCTCTAGGTGACCCTATCTTGGCAGGGGGGGTTGGACTCAATCTCCAGAGATCCCTTCTGACCCCTATCATTCTGTGATTCTGCTACAGGATTTTAATTTTTCTTTTTTAAGGCTTTAACTGTTTAAAAATGATGCTGCAAAGGAAGTTATTGTTATGGGGAGAGGTAAACATAAGCCTGAAGGAGCCACTGGCAGAGTCAGTTTTAGGATCTGTGCCTGGCTGACTGCCACATGGCACTGAGTGTGGTTGGATAAACCAGTGGCCTAATAAATGCACCCAACCCTCCCCTGTGAATAGGCAATAACATTTGCTTCCTTTTGTAAAACACTTGGATCTCAGCAGATGAAAAGAATCATGTGCAGAGCAGTAATGCTGTCACAGCACGAGAAATGACTAATTTAGCAATGTGGGTGTGCCATTATCTAATCACACACAGCCATGGTACCCCAAAGTATAATCTTTTTTAAGAGCCAGGACGTTCATAAGGTTTGGTGATGAAATTGTGGAAGAGGAAAAGGCTGTCAGACTTATTAGAGTTATTTTTAAGGCTTCCAGTTTAAATGTTAGCATCCACCTACGTGAGTGAGAAGACTTTCCCTACTCAGATCTGCAGAATCACATGCAATGTCTTTGCATTCCTACTTCCTTCTCTCCACTTCTGTAAGCAGAGTTGTAGATGCTCTAAGTGCAGAGTCGTCAGGGCTATGTGTGATGGTTTGGGAGTTCCCTCCCCCTCCCCCACTTTGTAAAATCCCCCAGACTAGACTCAGATGGCTGGAAGTTAAGGACTGAAGCTCTCTTTACAGCTTAGCACAATGTACAAGCAGAGATACACACAATATACAGGAATATGTACAGAAATATACAAGTTAAAGGTAATACAGAAACACAACACCCCTGCCAGAAATCAGAGCCCCCAGGAAGGGCTCCCAACCACCCTTCCACCTCCTCCCCACCCCTATCCCTTACCCCAAGGTTTGCCTTACACACAAGGTGAGTTTGGAGGATCGGCCAGGGGGGTTAGAAGGAAAGTGGTTAGTGAGGTTACTCAGCAGAGAGGAGAAGGCAACAGGTAGACAGCCCCAGAGTGTCTGAGCCCCAGTGACTACAAGCCTGAGTGTCTTATCTATGTTTTTGTGTTCTTAGTCTTATACATCTCAACAAGCCTATGAGTGAAGTAGACATCACCATTGTTTTCCTTTCACAGCCTATCATATAATTTTCTCCATTAAAATATTCCAGTTAGCCTCAAACCAGCACACTATGTATTAAATGAAGCTTCAAAATCTATGGGGAAGGTGGGATGCAGTCTTTAGCAGGGCCTGAAACATTTGCTTTGCTTTAGGGTTGTTAAAATTCATGGCAAGCTCGTCTGGCACGGACAGGATGTGAGTTAGTTTCTGAAAAGATTTTCAAAGATATTTCTGGCTGTGGCTTTTTGAAGCTTTCAGAATATAAAGAGATGTGGGTTGTTAATTGCAGAAGGATCGATTTTACCCCAATGGGCCAGTTTCTGTTTTGGGATGAAGGGCCCTAGATGCCTCCTTTCTGTGCTGTTAGCTTGGCTCCTTTTTTGCTTCAAGACCTCTCGAAAGCGATACACCTCTGTCACAAAAGGTGCTGAATTACACCAAGAAACTAGAGATAAGTTTTTGGTACTTTCCAAACTAGAGATATTTCCTCTGCTGAATTTCCCCCATATGAGATCAGTTAACCGAAAACAGGATGTGGCTCAGCAAGAGATTAAAAATTGAAGCTCGACTTTTGTTGTAGAGCCATTCCATCAGTGCTTAGCATTGCAGAGCACTGTGCTGTATTTAAGGTGAAGGAGCATTTTTACATCCAAGAAAAAAAAAAAAAAAAAGCTTAGAANAAAAAAAAAAAAAAGCTTAGAAGGGAATACATTTCATATGGGTATTACCTTATTAAAATGATCCAAGGTCTTGAGACCTTTAATGAAACAGATTTCTTGGTACATTTGAAAATGGAATTTAGGGATCAGATGTTAAGTGTTTTAAAGACTGTAGTCAAAGTG
This sequence comes from Semnornis frantzii, assembly GCA_013399775.1. Classification (NCBI taxonomy): domain Eukaryota; kingdom Metazoa; phylum Chordata; class Aves; order Piciformes; family Ramphastidae; genus Semnornis; species Semnornis frantzii. The sequence continues at coordinate 58,973 of VWYK01034542.1, forward strand.
CAAATAGCATTTCCAGGGCTGAGAAATCTCATTTCAGAGAGATGCTTGAGATAGGGATGTCTCATGCTGTGAAAACATAATTTTCAGTGAGTATAAATTGCCTGGAAAATGTGCACATATTCTAGGAAACCCTGAAAAATGGGTAAAACATGGAGGAAAACTTGTCAGTAAAAAAGATCCAGTCCCCAGGAGATGCAGTACTTCTAGGAACTGCAGCTGAGTGCTCCAAGTCAAGATTCCTGCTCTGATATGAAATAGTTCTTTAACTTCTCTGCTAGTAGTATTACTTCTTTTTTTTTTTCCACTTCAGCTAGCCACGAAATAGAGTAGCTGTGAAGTGTCAGCAGTTCATCTTCAAGATTACAAACCAACATGAAGAATCATGACATTTGATATATTGTTGTCCCCACCAAACTTGGCAGCTGTGCCACAATTGAATCCCTTGTCTACAATAAAACCTTTAACCAAGTTTTTATCACTGCCTGCCCCTACTACCAGTTGTAGCTCTGCTCTGTTACAGTGATATCCTGAAGACCCAGCCCCACTCATATTACAGGAGATGGAAAGTTTCCCACTAACTTCCACAAGAGCTGGACTGTAATCCTCAAAGAGACATCAGGAATCAATTTTTTTTTTTCCTTCATCCCCTCTCAGTCTTAAGATTTTTTTCCAGATCATATTCTCCATACTGTAGTATTATCCTCAGCTTCCTAGGCATTTTGACTTTTTTCTCCCCAGATAATAGATGTTCTGGAGCACCTCTTCATCATTTGTCAGAAAAACAGACACTAGAGAACATTTGTCTTGTTTCTGTCACTCACAGAAGCCATTTCCACAGTACCAGCCAAGGAATCACCCTGAAGAGGTTAGAGAAAATGAAAATGTTTCTCCCTGTCACAGTGACCTTGATGGGCTGCCCAGAGAGGCTGTGGAGTCTTCTTCTCAGGACATACTCAGAAACCACCTGGTGGGTCCCTGTGCAACCTGATCTAGGTGAACCTGCTTTTTAGCAGAGGCTGGACTAGCTGATCTCCAGAGGTCCCTTTGTGATTCTGTTTCCTTTAAGCAGTACTAGGCAGACCTTCTTTGCATTAGGAAGCTTCTTGATGGTGTACCTGCCTCAGTAACTGTGTCTCCATATCAGGACAAACACAGGGTGCAGATGTGTGAAGTCAACGTGAAACAGTTTATGACAGCTCCACCAGATTAAATCCTGCTCTCTCTTGCAGCCTGTCTACATTAGGGGCTTATACTGGTACTTGTGGTTATGCTTCTGTTTCTCTTAACATACACAGAGCCTGATCTAAACTGGAAAATTCTTAGCTGCTTATTTCCATTCTTAATGCTTTGGAGAGAACTCTGGGAACGGGAGCTGTGCCCACCAGGAAGCCTGCCAAAACACTCATCCACAGCTCTGGATGTAACATGAAAAAACAAGTTCAGCTTCAACATCTTTCAACTATAAACCAGCTGGCAAAATATGGCTGTTCTATCAATAGCTCAGGTCACTTGCACAGCCTGCTGCAGAAACCTATACAGTGATCAGAAAACTCAGGATATTTGAGCAGGACTAATTAGTGGAAAGGGAAAAAGGAAACAACAGGTTTCTTTAATACCATCTTAATGAATTCTCACTAATGACAAGGATTGAGGGGAGACTGAAGGCTGGGCTAAATCTCCACTAAGCCTTTCAGAAGTTACTCATTTTGCTGATAATAGCTAAAAAAAAAAAAAAANTCATCGATTTTCTGAAAAAAGCTAAAAAAAAAAAAAAAAAAAAGTTCAGCTTTTTTTTTCACACAGCAGAAGCAGAAAGAGACTGACTGTGCACTAACTCACATCTCTCTTGCACTGACACCATCATCACTTTGCTGTCACAGTGACTAAGAGCATTTGGCTTGTCTTTCCAGTGGTATTTTTCACCATGGTTCATAAACCTGAACAATTTCCACACCACCACTGACAATGTCTGTTTGTACCTCTGTGTTTTATAGGCAACAAGCCCACGGAAGACAGAAGACCCAAGTGTTATCCAAAGTTTTACAGGAGGAAAATGATATTGTAAAGAAAACCAATGCCCCCATCAAAACATTGCTACAGAAATAATTCCTGAGTGTTCATCAGAAACCAGGGTGTCTTTGAGGAGGAATCTGAAGGAGAAATGAAAATTTGTATTAAACATAGGAGAAGCCTGAATGAAGAAGTAAAGATGGAAGCAGGAGAAAGCAGGCACAGAGAAAGACAAGTCTATATTCTGAAGAGGCAAGGAGACTTAGTGCTTAAATTCCTGAATAGAAAGAGCCCTCTCATGAGGCCAAGTGTCTTGGCAGCTTGGCCAGTGATGGGACTCCAAAAGAACATCATCATCACATACAAGTTCCCAGCAGTGTCCTTGGAATTCAGCCAAGAAAACAAACCTTGCAGCTCTGGGTGGAACATCTGCATCACAAATTGCATGCTGAAACCCCAAAGCAAGTGAACAGGGCACCAAGTGCTTAGGAAAGGAATGCTCCCATCTGCTCAGGTTCAGTACCAGTAGGTGATCCTGGAAGAAATGGAAACACAGACTGGCCTCATAGTGCAACGGTGCAGAGTCGTGGCAGGTTTTCACAAGCTAAAGTTGTATTTGTTTTGTGGCAAGATAAGTACAGGAAGGAAATTCAGCATTTTTTAACCTGGTTATCTAAAAATCACATCTAAAACCTTTTCTTATCATGAGTACTTTGCTTCAAAGCCCAAGGACTGGCAGGCAGGGCCCTGGGAAGTGTTTTGGTGCCGGACTGCTCTCTGCTCAGGATTCACCCTGGAGCTCTTCAGAACTGGGCATGGAGACAGGCAGGACCACCATGGACATGAGCCAGGGGACACAGACTGGGGTTTCACAGGAGCATGGCTTTCTAAGAATTTCATTTGAATTCATGTAGGTTTAGATACATTCAACCAGTTGCTGGTACAAATCCATAAAATCCTCTTAAATTACACCACAGGATAATTTTACCCCTCATGTTTGCATGGGAAGTTTTTGATCCTAACTTGGTTTTAGATTCCTGACCAAAGCAGCTCAGCTGATCCTGACAGGCTTCTTCAGTGTCATATGGAAACTGTGAAATGGTGAAGTTCTTTTAGCTTTGATAGAAAGCCACAAATGACACCAGGGACACCAGCTTGGGTTGAGTTAATGTGCATAACCACAAGCTGGCCAAGTTTCATGGAGCTTGAAGTTTTGGCTTGCAAATGCATCTCTGACTATGTGCAGGTACTTGGTGCAATAAAAACAATGTGCTGCCTTTTTATTCACTAAGTACAAAGGGATTAATCCCAGGAAATCCTTGCCACAAAAGTATCCCCAGACTTCTGTTGTGAGCAGAACAGGCCTTCACAGGAGTCACAGAACTAAGCAGGTTGGAAAAGATCTTCGAGATTATCAAGTCCAACCTATTACTTAAAACCTTCTAATTACTAAACTATGGCACTAAATGCCTCATCCAGTCTCCTTTTAAACACCTCCAGGGATGGTGACTCCACCACCAACTCAGGCAGCCCATCCCAATGCCAATCACTCTGTGAAGAACTTCCTAAAGTCCAGCCTAAACCTGCCCCAGAACACCCTGAGACTGTCCTCTTGTTCTGTAACTGATTGCCTGGGGGAAGAGACCAACCCCACCTGGCTACAATCTCCTTTCAGGTAATTGGGGAGAGCAATGAGGTCTCCCCTGAGCCTCCTCTTCTCCTTGCACCCTGCTCAAAGTCCCTCCAAGGTAATGCTGTTTATTGGCAGCTTTGAAAGCTCTTCTCTAACAGCAAATGCTGAACTCTGGGAATTAATGCTGTGAGCATCACCCATGATAAGTTCCCCCAAAACCACTGCTGAACATGCTTTAATGAGTCAGTGAAAATTTAGTGAAAATCAGGACCAAATCAGACCTCCTGAATTCCAGCTCCATTTTAGAACTCTCTTGCACCAAAAGCAACTGCAAGCATTACTTTACAATTACACCAGTGCACACTATTCTAACGTGCCTCAGGCTATGAGAGTTGGGGCTCTGCAGCCTGGAGAAGAGAAGGCTTCCAGGAGAGCTTAGAGTAGCCTTCCAGTACCTGAAGGGGGCTACAGGAAGGCTGGGGAGGGACTATTGACAAGGGCTTGTAATGACAGGACAAGGGGAATGGGTTTGAAGTGGCAGAGGGGAGATTGAAACTGGATGTTAGAACTTCTTTACAGTGATGGTGGTGAGAGACTGCACAGATTGCCCAGGGAGGTTGTGGCTGCTCCCTCCCTGCAGGTGTGCAAGGCCAGGTTGGATGAGTCCTTGAGTGATCTGTGCTAGTGGGAGGGGTCCCTGCCTATGGCAGAGGGTTGGAACCAAATGATCTTTGAGGTCCCTTCCAACCTTACCGTTCTATGATTAATTAACTGGGGCTAGAAACAAATCACCTTTCATATTAAATATTGCATAGACTGATGACTCCAAACTTTTGGAATTACATTAATGGTGGAAATTAATACCTATTTCTACATAGCTGTCTGAGCCTGGGGATAAATATTCTCTGGGATCTCACAGCAGTAAGCTTTTATGGAAAAAAGAATAGGATTTGGAAAGTGCAAATGAGGTTCTTATGGCAGATTGCTTTTTGTGAACAGTGAAGGGAAAGTAGCTGATCAGACCCTGGCAGGGACAGACAAAGCAGCCACGCAGTAAGGGTGAGTCTTCAGCTAGAGCTGCAGTTCATGCCCAGTCTGCCAGCACCAGTGGTGTGCATATTGTCTGTCAGGCTTCAGCAGGTATGAACCAGCACAGTGAGAAGTGAAGGATGTGTGAGATTTAGAAAAAAAAAGATTTTTCTCTTTGGAAAGGACTTTTCATATTTCCTTGTTGTGATTCCATTACAGCAATGCTGTGTCTACAGATCTGGGTATCAAGTATAAAAAGTACAGCTCCTCCAAAATAACTGCAGCAACACTGATCTGCATTAGCTGAGGATGTGCTCCGTGGCCTCCCAGTATAAAGTGCAGGGAACACATAATAACCAGTGGAAAGAATGTGCTGTTGAGGTTACTCTTGTAAAGCCAAATTAGACAATGCAAGTCCACGACAGGGCTCCTTGGATCCAGCCTGCAGCGTGCTAAACCCAGACTCTGAACCTCTCTCTGTTTCTTTTGGAGGACTTTTAAGCGGCGCCAGTGGGGCTGCTGTCGTTAAGGGGAAATTGATTTTCCATTGTAAACCCCAATTTTGGTGAGTTAATATCTCAGCTGATTCAAAGTGCATCAAATAGAACTTCTGGTTTGCTTTGCTTTACCAAAGGAATTGTCATGTCAGTTGTCAAGTAGCAAATAAAACCAGTCTGAACCCTGGTACCTTTGGAATACTCTGCGTTGTGACTTGGGGGTGCTGGCAGATGAGAAGCTCAACATGAGCCAGCAGTGTGCACAGTGTGCACTTGCACCCTAGGCTCTGGTTGGATTTCTAGGCTGCATCAGGAGAAGTGTGGCCAGCAGGGTGAGGGAGGTGATTCTCCCCCTCTGCTCTGCTCTGATGAGACCCCCCCTGGAATACTGCACACAGTTCTGGAGCTCCTGGGACAAGAGGGATGTGGAGATGCTGGAGCGTGTCCAAAGGAGGGCCACGAGGATGCTCAGAGGGCTGGAGCAGCTCTGCTGAGAGGACAGACTCAGAGAGTTGGGGTTGTTCAGTCTGGAGAAGAGGAGGCTCCCAGGTGACCTTCTTGTGGCTTTCCAGTAGCTGAAGTGAGCTACAAAAAAGCTGTGGAGGGACTTTTTAGGCAATCAGGTAGTGACAGGACTAGGGGGAATGGAACAAAGCTGGAGGTGGGGAGATTCAGACTGGACATGAGGAGGAAGTTGTTCCACATGAGGGTGGTGAGAGCCTGGAAGGGGTTGCCCAGGGAGGTGGTTGAGGCCCTATGCCTGGAGGTGTTTAAGGCCAGGCTGGATGAGGCTCTGGGCAGCCTGATCTAGGGTAGGGTGTCCCTGCCCATAACAGGGGGTTTGGAAGTAGATGATCCTTGGGGTTCCTTCCAACCCTGACTGATTCTGTGATTCTGTAACTCCTAGCTATGAATGTGGGTAAATACAACTATTTTCTAAATATCCACCTGTGTGTAACAAGTATTTCCTGGAGTAGAAAAGAAAGGGTTAAATATAGCAATCTTTACCCAAGTTTTCTTTGCTATTGTTTTCTAAACTTGAGTGTCCTGGTGTTTCATTGTCAGGAAATCAGTTGCTGCTTAAACATGTATCCAAACTTCAGGTTGATTCAGAACCTGAAAAGCAAAATTTAACCCAAGGAATGGAATTTTGTAATGACCCAGTGATTGGCAAAACCAAATTCTTAGTTCCCAGGAGAATGAAAGAGCCAAACCCAGCTATTTCTCCTAATTAGAGGTGAAAATATTATTAAATATCTCCAAAATTGAAAGCATATGCAAGGCCTATAAGGTGTTTTTTTTTTCTTTTGCTGGAAAATAACTGATGGTCATGCCAAATTTGAGTGTGTTCTGATGTAAGAATTCAGCAGGAGATTAAGAACACATTTTGCTAGGAGACATGCATAAACATTAACATTTACATAGGCTGAAAATAAGCCTCTGTAGGTAAGGTCAAGTGAGACAGCTCATGATGGATGAACACCAAACTGGCAGCTCTCAGGGAGAGTGATTTTTTTTTTTTTTTAATTAAAAAATAATATTCACTCAAAAGAAAAACATAATTTCCTCAGTCTGGTTTCCCTCATCTCTTACACACCCCTACTATAAATGGATCTACTGTCCCCTGCCAGGAGATTCCACAAGTCTCTTGTCTGTAGAAATGGGAGTGTGAGATTATTAAAAAAAAAAAAAAAAAGATTTCTGGAACTTGAAAGGAATCTTAGGGAGGCCCCAATGCCAGAGCTGGGTATAGCTCTACCCAGGGCTGGAACACCTCTGCTATGAGGATAGGCTGAGGGAGCTGGGCTTCTTCAGCCTAGAGAAGACTCCACAGGGGGACCTTAGAGCTGCCTTCCAATACCTAAAGGGAGCCTACAGGAAGGCTGGAGAGGAACTTTTGTAGCAACAAGACAAGAGGGAATGGTTTTAAGCTGAGGGAGAGCAGGTTTAGACTGAATCTAAGGAAGAGGTTCTTTAGTACGAGGATGGAGAGGCTCTGGAATAGTCTACCAAGAGAGGTTTGTGGATGTCTCCTCCCTGGGGGTGTTTGAGGCCAGGTTGGATGAGGCCTTGAGCAGCCAGGGTCTAGCTGAGAGGTGTCCCTGCCCACAGTGAAGAGGTTGGAGTAGATGATCTCTGAGGTTCCTTCCAAGCTGAGTCATTCTTTGATTCTATGAATGCAGGATCTCACCTGCTGCCTCAGAAGAGAGGCTGTGTCTGTATCAAACATTTTTATTGCTGTGTAAAGACAGAAAATAATTAATTTTGATGTCACAGCTCAGTGTGGTGAAGTGAATACTTCTCTCTCAGATGATTTCAGATTCTGAATGTGCCATCACAAGAAGATAAAAATGATGTGGTAATTTGGGCTTGCAGGCTACCAGCTCAGGTAAGCAATTTTCCCTTCCACCTTCTATTTTATATGTGTTGTCAGGTCAGCCAAGAAAGAATTATGATGGTCACTTGAAAACAGTGAAGTATCCAAAAGCAAGACTATTAACCTGCTACAGGGATTTATTTAGCATGCCACTTCTAAAATATTAGGGTATTCCTAATTCAAAACCATTTTGGACAGAGCATTTATGTGGATAAGGCTACTTAGATCTTGTGGCATACCCTGAAAGATTATAGACCCAAAAATAATTTCTGCACTGCTGGTAAAACAATGGCCCAAGAATGGCACCATTTGGCTCTCCTCCTAAATTAGTCACAGTAGTTAGAGGCAGAGCAGGGGCTTTCATGGGCAGCCCAAAAGAGTGCCAGTTTCATGTGTCACTATGCATAATAGGGTGGAATTTGGTCTATTCAAGTCACTTACTAGCTTGGATCAATTAGATTAATTTCTAGTCACAATGAAGAGAGAAATGAGTTTGTTTTGTGACACTTTGCTACCAAAAAAACCTGTAAAATGCAAATGGCAAAGTGCAGAAATATGTATTTTTATAAAGGGCTTACATGGTAGTAACCCTCAGAATTGTTATTATCTCACAAATTTGACCAGTTCAGGTCTTACATATCTGCCAAAAGTGTTCAGGGAGGATCACATTAGAATGGCATCTGGTGAATTTTCTTACTGAAAGGCTCAGATGGGAAATATTTTAAAAAGAAATAAAAGTATAATGACCAAACTCTTTTAACTGGCTTCAGTGGGTTCTGCCTTCAGAGGTTATCTGTGCATAGCACTAAAAGCAGCATCTCTGGAGGCTAGGCTGACTATGAAGTGTTATTATGTCAATAAATGACAATGAAAATCCTCTTTATACATGTCCCTTGGCATCCTGCCAGAGCTGACAGACAATGCCAGTCCTCTATTCTGGGGGCTGAGAGAATGCATTTGGGCTAAAATACACAGCTTTCTGAATATGGGGGCAAGCACTAATCCTGCCTTCAGAGGCTGGCTGCCCTTTGGGGAGACTACAAAAGTGCAACACTTGAATGCATGTTTTTCTGAACCACTAAAGCTATTAGGCAGTGATTCAAAGCCTGGAACATTTGGAGAGTTGCACACCATGTATATAAACAGCCAAGGAGTAGAAAAACACTGTGTACCATTCAGATATAAAAAACACTCTGTACCATTCAGATATAAAAAGACCTTTCTGATGTCCAGAACCCTCAGTAAGCATGGAAATACAGAATGTGTTTTGAAATAATTTCCATTTCATAATACAGATGAGTCATCCAAACAGTGATTACTCCAAGAATTACTCCACGTTTGCTGGGACTGATCCTGTGAGTAGCTTAGCACCTCAGCACTACAAGTCACTGAGGTTAGCATGGCAGCAGATTGTAAAATCAACCCCATGTCATTTCCACCTTCTCTTGTCTTACTGACTAGGTCTGATGGATGTCTGCCAGCATAATTTACATCTGTGAAGCAGATGAAGACATAGCTATACCTTTCCCCACGTGGTTTCCATGTGAAAAACCTGCCATGGCACACGAGGAAGAGAAATCTTCCTACACACCTCCATATGGCTAAAGAGCTGTAAAAATGTACACATACAGCACACAGATATTTGAAGTATCAATGACACATTGGATAGATAATTTTGGATAGAAAGAGAGATACAACAAATAAGATTTAAAGCATTTTTTGGAAGGAATGACTGCCAATTTAATACTTAAGTGCAGCATTTTTCTTGTCTATTACTTCATGCCTTGGCCTTCTAGATGTTAACCATGGCTTACCTTATATGGATCTGATTGACCTGAATGAAGAAGTGTCCTGTTCATACTCTCAGCTGTAATTCCTTCAGTCTCCTTGCTCTTGCTTTGATCTGGTTTTACCTAGCACATAGTATGAATACAGAATTGGTGAACAGATTGACACAAATCCCCTAAACACTTGTAACCACAAGGCAGAGCAAAGATATATTAGTGTTTTAGGCTAAGTTAAAGCTCTTCGAGGTCATTTTAGCTACTCTGAGCAATGAGGGTGGGAATTACATTAACATATTTTAGGACTTATTAAGGCTTTGAGGAGACCTTATAGCAGCCTTCCAGTATCTGAAGGGGGCCTACATGAAGGCTGGGGAGGGACTATTGACAAGGGCTTGTAATGACAAGCCAAGGAGAAGGGGCAATGGGTTTGAAGTGGCAGAGGGGAGATTTAGACTGGATGTTAGGAGGAAGTTCTTTACAGTGAGGGTGGTGAGACACTGGCACAGGTTGCCCAGGGAGGTTGTGGAGCACAGAAGCACAGAATGTGATCAAAGATCACATTCTGTGCTTCTGTGCTCCACAACCTCCCTGGAGGTGTTCAAGGCCAGGTTGGAGGAGGCCTTGAGTGACCTGTACTAGTGGGAGGTGTCCCTGCCTATGGCAGGGGGGTGGCACTGGATGATCCTTTAGGTCCCTTCCAACTTTACCATTCTATGATTCTATGACTGAGACCACAGCTATGACATCTGGGTAAGATGTGATCTTTTTCATATTATGACATCATTGTGCTTTAAAGAAGTCTTCAGGTTCTACTTTAGCAGGGCTAGTTGGGTCTGTGTCTCTGTGTTTATAATCAGGTGTAGGAAGCAGGACTTTAGGAGAGGCATTACTGCTGAAAGATAATTAGGTCTCTTAATACATACCCTCACAATACTGAACAGCTCAGAAGTGGGAATGTTTATGGGTAGACTGCCTAGACAATCTCATTAAGCAATGAAGTGCACTCCTCTGTGCACTTGGAGTTTGGACCCAGTTATTATTGGATGCAAAATTATCTTCTTATGCTTCTTAGAAAAGTTTGAAGGATTAAAATAAAAAAAAAATACTCATGGAGCCAAAATTAAAAATTGCATCATCTGTGACTATCTTCTTCCCACATATTAAACACTCTGGATCAAGGATATTCCTAAGAGAGAGGGGAAAAGAGTAGTTTAGAAGTTCTTGGATGTGCTGCTTTTGGGCAGCTATTCAATAAAAATAAAAATGTGTGTAGCTGTTCTTTGTATCAAACTCTTCCCAGTTTTACTGGGAACCAAGCTGATTTGTGCCAGGATCTGAGAGGGAAATTTGGCCCTTCATCTGCTGCATTCCTGGAGGCAAAGCAAGCTTTTCAACCACCAAATTCAGTCATCAAATGCCAAAGGAAGGTTTGTTGTAAATCTACCTAAGTTGCAGCAGGCATTCACTCAATCTGCTGCTTTAAAATACAAGTAGTGAGTGGCACACCTGTTGTTTGGGAACTTCTTTTTTTTAAGATGAGAAAGCAGAACATGAAAAATAGAGCATCAGTTGGGGTCAGAAATGGAAATACAGGAGTTCAAAAGCAAAGAAAACCTAGGGCATAAAACAGTACCTTTCACAGAGGAAGCATATGAAGTGGCTGCATATATTTATGTAAAGGGTTAACCCTCCTGGGTGGGGGGAGTGGTCAGAACTTGACCCCACCTCTGCTTGACCCTAGGTGTAGTGTTTAGCCCACTCCCACTTCCCATCTGGACCCCCTCTATAAACAGAGGAACTCCCTCTTGCACTCCCTGTCTCTCTGTGGGCTCTGTGCCTGACACCATCCTCATTTCTGCTCTCCTGTCCTCCCACGTGGCCAGTCCCTACCACAGGGTGGACATCTCTTCAATCCACTACCATCCATCTGCTTGTATATATATTCTGTATCTCGTTTTCCCTTCCCTATACCTATTTGTAACTCCCCTACCTTAAGTACCTTTTATTTGTTGTTAAAGTTCTCTTTTACCTTCCAAATCGTAGCCAGACTGTTCCTTGGGTGGGTTTCCTCCTTCTGTCTCTTCCTTTCTTTCCCTCTTTCCAAAACAGAGGGGAGAGGGGAAGGCATCCTACTATTATTGTATTGGTTTCCCCTGAGAAGCTAAACTCAAACCAACACAATTTACAATTATAAATTTATCCCAGCAGGCAGAGATTATCCATACAAGACTCTTTCCACAGCTGTCTGCTCTGCAGCTCTTCCCCCAGGACTGAGTGTAAGGTGGCCATGCAATGCAGAATAGCCACTGGCCATGAGATTAAAGCCCCTTCGACAGTGAGAGTTTTACATAACCAAACACTCCAGCTAGGCACAGCACCATTTTGCTGGCAGTGGCTGATGAGTACTGAGCATATTTAATACCATTTTCTGTGACAGAATTACCTCATCAACCAGATGACACAGGGCATACAGTAGCTGTGCCCACATGCTACCTGTGCTGGATTCTGCAGAGATGTTTTGCACAGGGCACAAAGGTATATGGAAGAAGCAGTGTTTGTGGGTTTGTCTCTGAGTTCTTCAGAAGCATGGGAGCTGCTCATGGCTAATGCACTGGTGCTTGACACCAGATCTTCCAAACACGGAGGTGCTGCAGAATGTTCTGGTATGAAGAGACACTGCAAACTTCAGTGTAAAGCCATCATTGTTTTTTGCTGTTTAGTCCAACTGAAGAGATGAAGATAATCTTGAAAAAGAGAAAAAGAGAGAGACTTAGTACTGGGCTGTGAAGGTTTGGGAGTTCCCCGCCCCCCACACTTTGAAATGACCCAGGCTAGACTCTCAGCTGGCTGGAAGTTAAGAGATGAAGCTCTATTTACAGCTCAGCACAATATACAAGCAAATATATACAGTATATACAGGAATATTTACAGAAATATACAAGTTTAAGGTAATACAGACACACAACTCCCCTCCCAGAAAATCAGAGACCCCAGGAGGGGCTCCCAACCACCCTTCCACCTTCTCCCCACCCCTACACCTTACCCCAAGGTTTGGCTTACACGCAAGGAGGATCGGCTGGGGAGGATTAGAAGAAAAGTGGTTAGTGAAGTTATTCAACAGAGAGGAGAAGCCAGAGCTGCTAGCCCAAGACCCAAGCAACAAGCCAGCCCGTAAGCAAGTAAGTCCCTCGTGACCCAGACTGCCAGCTCGAGAGACTCTTATCATTTTGTTTTGGTTTTCTTATACCTAAACATCACAGCAAGCCTATGAGTGAAGTAGACATCACCATGGTTTTTTTCCTTCACAGCCTACAGTATAATTTTCTCTACTAAAAAATATTCCAATTAGCTCAAACCAGCACATGGGCATACATTAAAATAACCTACCAGTCAATCATTTAAGTGCAGATCAAAAATGTAAGGCCTGCAGTAAGAGTTTATCTAACCAAAGCAATGAGGAGGATGGAAAAACAACAACTGCTTCATTCCCAAATTTGAATTGTGAAGATATGAATAAAATTAAGAAGATAAAAAACAAACCAAACCAAACCAAACCAAACCCAAACAAACAAACAAAAAAGGAGGGATTAGTATTCTCTAATAGGCTTCATTCCATATGTTGCCCTATAAACAGAATCTCAGGGGAGCTGCCTCAGAAATGTTCTGGTAAATCCTCCTCCAGTGCTACAGGTTTACAGCAGCAGAGATTGCAAGATGAAACAGTGAGAAGAGAGCACTGCAAGCCAAAGACTGCTATGCTTGCCTCTTGGGAGTGTAGAAACAGGTTGCATTTCCATGGTTCTAGACTTTGGTTTATTGCTTTTCATTTCCCTAATTTCTGTTCCTCAGACCTGTTTCACAGAGGTTTACACATTGCTCCTCTGGGCTGCTACTGCACGTATTTTGCTACCAATGCTTTTGAGCCTTGCAGGATTTCTTCATGCAAAGGAGTCATGTTACTTGTGCTTATAGAGCAATGTCTTTTACTGCAAGACTAACTTGGTTTTTTTGTTTCTTTTTTTTAACCACAAGACTAACAGTTTGGAGAAGCTGTCATGGTCAGCACAAGGTACACAGTGGTAAGAAGCTTTGGAAGCCTGCTGACCATGTAACCTTAGGTAACCTAAGTAACTTCAGAACACATAAAATTAAGCAACCTGAGTAACCTAATCTGCTGGAACATCAAGGGCCTATGCTAAAAATCACAAATTCCAGGAAATCCTAGCATGAAAACATCTTCTGTTCCTTATGGCATGTTTTAACTTGTAGGGTATGTGTCACTCCCCACACGCTACCAGGTAAACAATGCACATGCCAGAAAATGCCCAGGTTAATTCAAGGAAAGGAGGACTTTGTTAGACTGAATGTCCTTATTTCTGTGCTTTTAAGCTGCATTTAGGTAATATTCTCTCTGCAAAAGGCAGGAAGCAGCTCTAAAATACGGTTCCCATTCTGAGTTCTTTAAAATCACATTTCTCCATGGGCAGAAACAGGGCAACGATGGGATTCTTAAAATGAGTACTGCACACTGACCTCTTGGCTGCATCCCTGCTCACAGCTGCTCTGACACTCTGGACTTTGATCAGAAAAGCTTTTGCATCCTCTGCCCATACGTCATCACACAGCCCTGACTGTGATCCCTTCTCTGGTAAACGTAAATGTAGCTGAGAAGCTCAGAGATTGTGGAATGGTTGCCAAGGAATTTGGGTGATATGAAGAAAAAAACCAACCTAATGCCAGCGGACATGGCATGAATGCGGTGGCACTACACAGGAGAGTCTGTGGGGTTTTGTATCCACCAGGAAAAAAGTGCAGCATTTGCTTTTCAAAAACATTAGCTCTTGAAAAATGTCTCTTACAAGTTTGTTGGTTTGGCTGGATTGTTGTTGTTTGGGGTCCTTTTTTGTGTTGTTGTTTGCTTGTTTGAGGAGGGAATGAAGTATTAATATTTATAGGAGCTGTATGAAAATCATGTTCTTGTGCTCCCTCTGCTGTTTTTGCCGCAGCAGAAAACTGGGAGTGTTTCAAGAGCTCTGTATAATCTATTGTATGCAGTAAGACATGCTTCCTGCTTAAATGAAAAGCAGAGTCATTTCTCCACTAGCCCAGGTTGCTCAAGGCCTCATCCAGCCTGGCCTTGAATGCCTCCAGGGAGAGGCCATTCATGACCTCACTGGGTGACCTGTTCCAGTGTCTCACCATCCTCACTGTAAAGAATTACTTTCTAATCTCTAGTCTAAATCTGCCCTCCTCAAGCTTAAAGGAGAGGTGTTGCCTCTCACCCTATCACTAGAGCCCTTGCAGAGTCCTTCCCTGGCTTTCTTGTAGGTCCCCTTCAGGTACTGGAAGGTTGTTCCAGGGTCTCTGCAGAACCTTCTTTTCTCCAGGCTGAACAGCCCCAACTCTCTCAGCCTGTCCCCACAGGGGAGGAGCTCCAGCCCTTTGTGGCCCATGCTCCAACAGTTGCATGTCACTCCTATACTGAGGGCATCAGAAATGGATGCAGTGCTCCAGGTGAGGTCTCAGCAGAGCAGAGGGGCAGAATCCCCTCCCTGTCCTGCTGCTCACACTGCTTTTGATGCTGCCCAGCACACGGCTGCCTCCTGGGCTGCCAGCAGTCATTGCCAGCTCATGCTGAGCTTTTCATCAACCGACACCCCCAAGCCCTTCTCCTCCAGACCACTCCGATGCCACTCCTATCACAACTGTTCAAACGATTTTTGTCAAGACTGCAGAGTTAATACCCAGAACATGGTCTTCCTAAAATACAAGCAGTGAGAGACACACTACTAGTTTTAAAGCAGTCTGTTTTCTCCATGCAGATGGATGGCTCTGCCAACACCATCTATCAGCACAAACACCAAATGCAAGAACAAAAAAGTGTTTAGAATTGGTTGAAATATCTCATGTAACAAAAAGTAATAAACAATGTCTGGAAAGAAGACTTACCAAGCTGGTTAGAGACTGACATTCTCAGCACATCAGCAGCAAGGGGAAATGCCAGGTTTAAGCTCTTTCAGAGTGGGATTCCCCTGTACATCACATGTTTGGTTTCACTCTGCAGCAGAATGATTATTCTCTTTTTAATACTTGATTTAACACTGCTGCCTTTTAACCTTCCACTAACAACATTTACATTGGTGTAAGAGGATTTTTCTTGTATTATTGAATCTGAATCAGCTGCCAGAGGGTATAATTTCTACTTTTGAAATACAAAAATCAAGGAAAGATATTTTCTTGAAGAGAAATACATCCCAGGCAGTTCCACCTTTGTGAAGATGCAAATCACAAAACAGTTACTGTACTCTGAATAGCAGTATTAATATAAAAATACCTCTTACAAAGCAAGAGCACATTAATTCTTTTAAATCATAACAGGCCTGATTTGAAGATGATATTTAAAGCAAACCAATTAGCACTCTTCTCTCTAACATAGAGAAAAGGTAGCAGACTGCCTCACTTGTTTGAATACACCCAACAGACTCAGCAGTAATGTTCTTAAAACACCCCATTGGATCTTTCTACATTTGAGATGAGTAGAAGGTCACTGTGTGACTTCATTACCTGTCAAATATCAAGGATTTTATGATAAATAGCTTTGCTTTTGCAGCCTATCTGTGCGACAATGCATTTGGTCTCATCAGCGGTGCTGACATTGCACCTTCCAAATAATTTTCTTGGCTTTTCTCAAAGCATTCCTTAGAAAACTCCATTAATCCTCTGAATGGGCTGCTGCCACTTCACAAATGCCTGTGCAGAGCCAACAGACTTGTAATCATTGTTAGATAGATTCTTTTTTCTTTCTTTTTTTTTTTTAAATTTTCTGGGAAATTAAAGTTATGACAAAT
>VWYK01034543.1:0-10327 GCA_013399775.1 Semnornis frantzii
GAAGGCTGCAGAGAAAGTAAAGGACAACTGTGGGAGATCTGGGCAAATTACAAGAAGGCAGAGGCACTCCCAACAAAAGGCAGGGAAGAAGGGACAAGGGGATGATAGCATGTAAAGAGAGGATAAAGGGCATATATCCACAGGAGCTGTTCTTTCTCACACCAACGTGATGTTTTGTAGCAGCTCTGTTTAGTCTATCTTCTGCAGTCTTAACTCAGCCTTTGAGTATCACAGAATCACAGAAGCATTCAGGTTGGAATACGTAATTGAAGACAGAACAAGGGGGAATGCCCTCGAACTGAGACTGGGTAAATTTAGGTTGGACATTAGGAAAAAAAATTTCAGTGGTCAGAGTGGTCAGGCACTGGAATGAGCTGCCCAGGGAGGTGGTGGAGGCACCCACTCTGGATGTGTTTAAGGGTCGTTTGGATGTGGTGCTTAAGGATATGGTTTAAGGTGAATCTTGTTGAGTAGGGTTATAGGTTGGACCTGGTGATCCTGAGGGGCTTTTCCAACCTGCATGTTTCTGTGATTCTGTGACCCTCAGGACCACAAAGTCCAAGCAAATGTACTTGGATGTACTCTGTGTTAACTGCTACTTCCAAGCTTGTGCAACTTCTGTCCAGTTTTTATTTCAAGCTCTCTGGCCCAAAGTCCACATACATTACATTTTTTTTTCCTCAATTCTATATTTCTGTCACTTCAACCTATTTTCATTTCTTCCTCGCACATCATGCAACTGGTCGCAGAGCTTGGCAGAAAACAATACCTCATTGTTGTCTTTACTTGGACCAATTTCATTTAAATCTCAGTTTATTGAAATTACTTCTAAGGTCATAACACTTTTTATCCTCACTAAATGAGGATGGAAAATGTGATTGCCTGGGAAATACCCTGATAATGAAGCTTTATCCCCCTAGTAAGTAAAAGTGTTGGAGTTTTCAATTCGTTGAGAAATGAAACTTTACCCTTTCGGTGCACTTTGACAGGGTAGAAAACCTTGGAAAATGCTGATATTTAAGAGCATGTTACATAACAACTGCTCTTTATGAAGCACATTTTAGTGGAAGGGGAAAAAAAATCTCTGCAGAAGTTTTATGGCAGGGACCATGATTCTGAAGGTGACCTACTGTAGTATAAATAAACTAAGAACAGAAACTAATGTTCATCCCATCAAGGTAGTAACAAGACCTACTCCATTCCCTTATATATCACTAACAAGGACAAAAGATATTGGTTGAGTCCCATCAGGCAAGCAGAAATAATCATAACTAAGCTTTATCTAAATGAAGACAGCTTTACACTTTGTTTAAAGGTAAATCATCTAGAGAGCAGTCCTGAAACTGTCAGAGAGATGTTAGCAAATTTTAATTCACATTAGATTTCTCTCTGCTGGTGAAGGTTAGATTTTTATCTCCTTTCTAGGAGTTCATTGTCAAAAAAAAAAAAAATTGGCATAGAAAGGGATGATCTGTTAGTTGCTTGGATTACAGCAGAGTTTCAGTACCTCGTTAAATGCATTAAGGAGCAGGGTGGAAGATTACTTTGGCAGCACATTTCAAAACTCCATGTCATTGGTGATGTTGAAGCCCTGACTCTGCCTGTCACATTATAGAAATAACAGAGGTTGGGTGCTTGGTTCGTTTTGAATCTCTGTTGGCATTTATATGCATGGAGATGTAGAATATAAGCCTGCCTGGTTTGTCTGGGCAACAAGGCTAGTGAGGGGACTGGAGCACAGCACTACAAGGAGAGGTTGATGGAGCTGGAGTTGTTCAGTCTGGAGAGGAGGAGGCTCAGGGGAGACCTTATTGCTCTCTACAACTACCTGAAAAGAGGCTGTAGCCAGGTGGAGATTGGTCTGGTCTCCCATACAACCAATGACAGAACAAGAGGGCACAGTCCCAATCTGTACCAGGGCAGGTTTAGGTCGGATGTTAGCAAGAAGTTCTTCACAGCAAGTTTGTTTGGCATTGGAATGGGCTGCCTGGGGAGGTGGTGGAGTCACCATCCTTGGAGGTTTTTAACAGGAGGCTGGACGAGGCACTTGGTGCCATGGTTTAGTTAATTTGAAGGTGTTAGGCAATAGGTTGGACTCGACGATCTCGAAGGTCCTTTCCAACCTGCTTAATTCTGTTAATTCTGTAAAGATACCTATCTGGTGAACAGCCAGTCAATATAAGAGGCAAAGATAGAAATGGGGAAATTAAACACACAGGCAAACTGCAAGAGTCAACAGACAACAAAGAAAGTCTTGAGGACTGTGTCCATCAAGCCACCACCTGATGACCCTGGGAGGTATCGTCAAGATTTGTGTCTGAAAAAAAAAGAGATTTATGGCAAGATTACCCTGAAAAGAAACTCAAGAGGTACTTAGAACTGTGTAAAATTTCTTATGGGTCTTTTGAAGATCTATGGGAATCTCTGACATTCATTAGGGACTCTTTACAGGAAAGGACGAAGGCAGGGAAACAGAGGGATAAGTGTATTTTAGGGAAGAAAGTGTGGGAAGATGAACTGAAGGGGAAAGCAAACATAACTACTTGCATGTAAGCACGATGGTGACCAGTACTGTTTTGCCTGTCCAAGTCCTCCACCTGATCAGGTGTTCTCTTTGTATCTTTGTTTATTATCTTTAATGTCTTTATTAATGAACTGGATGAGGGGATTGAGTGCACCCTCAGTGAGTTTGCAGGTGACACCAAGCTGTATGGCTGCGTTGATCTGCTAGTGGTTGTGTTGATCTGCTTAGGTTGGCTCTACAAGTTGAGCTTTATTAATCTTTCCCTCATTCTGATTATTTGGTTGTTTGGGTTTCTTACTGGTACTTTGATAAACTTAGAATAGCACTTTTGTGTGAGGTGAGGGTGTGCAAAGCTTGTCTAAAACTCTGTGTCCAAAGTGAGGGAGAATGAGTGAGGTGGACCACAGTGTGCCTTGCATAAGACCTCAAAATCATGTTAGGTTTGTATAGGTAGTTCTCTCAAACCTTCATGATTGTTATGAGTTAGAGAGTGGATCCCTCCCCCAAACACTTATTGTAAATCTGCCCCAGAGAGAGAAAATTCACTACAACTCAGGACTCGCAAATTCAGAAAATCAAATTGTATGTTGACAGTTAAACTAAATATAGCAGTATAGACAAAGTAAACTATTACAGAGCCAAACTTAGAGGAGGTGAGGGTGGAGTGCAGCAAAGCAGCAGGCTAAACAGCAGTGGGGGGAGATAGCAGCAAGCACAGCAAAGCAGCAAGGGGCAGATACAAGCTGTGCTTCCAGATATAAAGTTTTTGATGCTCCAATTAAATTATATTAACTTATCCATTGTTGCCATTTTATGACCTATCTCTGGCATCTTCACCTCTTCACTCAGAGACTCCAGTACTTTTTCATTCTACCTAAGTTTCTGTTCCTAATTTTTACGTCCAACCTAGAAGTCTACCTCAGTCTGACACAATGATTCAAGAGATGTTCACCCCCTGTGCTCTGAGAATCTTGTTATTGCCTAATAAAAAAATTTAAATTAAAAAAAAAAACACAAATAAACAAAACCTAAAAACACAAAGAAAAATCAAGAAAAGCCCCAACTTAGCCTTCTCTTGATGATGCATTACCATTACCATAGAATCATAGAATCATAGAATGGTAAGGTTGGAAGGCACCTCAAGGATGATCCANAGGTCTCCTCAAACCCTTCTCTTCTCCAGGCTGAAGAGCCCCAACTCTCTCAGCCTGTCCTCATAGCAGAGCTGCTCCAGCCCTTTGATCATCCCTGTGGCCTCCTCTGGACCCACTCCAACAGTTCCATGTCCTTCCTGTGCTGGGGGCTCCAGAAGTGTACACAGTACTCCAGGTGGGGTCTGACAAGAGCAGAGTAAAGGGGCAGAATCATCACAGGGTGACCTGGATTCTCCTCTCTTCCATGCACATGGAAGAAAAGAGTTGCTCTCTGGGCTGTTTCTGCACATTTTTTTCCTCTCAGTGACGGGGATGGCAATCAGCTCAGAAATAATATGATTGACTTCCAGATCTCTGGCTCAATATTTATTCTGATACTTAGAAAGTCCATCTTCCTCCTTCTGTGCAGCTGGCAACTAAGCTGCCATATGTAAATTCCTGAGTGAATAAATATTGAGGTGACTAAGAGGAAGAATTTATTCTATAACTCCAGCTGTTTAAAATATATCTTTTTTCAAGTCACAAGGAGTTTCATATTACCATATGTTTCACAAGCAAACTGTGGGGGTTTTAGCCCTGACCCCTGGCTCACAGAGAGCTATTTTGTTAAACATATTACTATCTAAAGAGTTGCTGTCTACAGAAGTAAACTCTGGAAAAAAGAATGAAAAGAACAATAGTCTTAAAACTCGCAGATTTTTTTTCCCCCTCTGCTGGTGAAACCACAGAGTCTTCATTGCTATGTCAGGATACAGGACATCATCAGCAAAAGCTAGACCAAACCCACAGGAAATTTGCCAGTCACAAAAGCTTTGCCAGTCACAAAAGCTTCGTCCCCAGCAGGAATATCTGACTATGTTCAACTGCTTAAACTATTACGCTCATGGAGGTGAACTGGCTTAGGCATCAGCCAGTTTAGCACTTTAGCATTTCAAATTTTATATACATAAAGGCTGTAGAGGAGCTGTAAGTCACTTTGCCTTTACAACCGTGAAACCTTAAGGAGCTCAGGAGGGTAAAGCACTTATCACTTTCTGCTAGTTTAAGCCTCCTAGCACAGAGCACCAAGGAAATAGCTTCACAGGGCTTGAGGCAGCCTGTATGTGTCTCCAGTGACACTGAATTCTTCAAGTACAGAAGCAGAACTTGTTGAAAAGTGTTGAAACAATCACCCAGTTCAATGCTTGCGTGCTTTTAACCACTTCATCATTAATATGAGTGTGAAATGATTTACTGTAAGCTCCTGGAAATGCCTCCCTCCCACACATTTTCTGGAGGGCAACAGAATGCAATGCCTCTGGAAAACAGCTGGCAACTCTAGCTTTCATTTCCATCTCATCATGTTTCCTAGGAAAATTAATGCAAAATTCACTGCAAACACACATTTTTCTGTGCCCATGACACAATAGCTTCCTAAACCATGTTTTCACACATTGTTGATGGTAGAAATGCATTTGTACGCATTTCATGTGCGTTCCATGCATAAAAATCTCATCTTTATGTCCAGAATTATGTCTGCCATCTTTTTAAATTATATTGCACCACAAGTGTTTGATGTCAGCATGACTTAAAGGTGGTTATACAACAGTATAAGTGGAAGAAGATTACAAACGAGCCACCACATGAAGCATATCCACCCCTCCACCTGGATACTGAGATAAAGCTGTTATCCAAAAGGTGCAGGTTTCCACCAGGGGCAAGTAAGAAGTGGCATAAGAACACTAAGGCAAACTAGTCTAAACCTCTACAGGTACAGCCCTTGCTCCCAACCCTGCCTCCAGCCTTGTCTATAAACTTTTCCTGAAGAGGCAAGATAATCCTTTGCTGTAAATTAACTTAACTGTATACATAAGCACTTCTGAAGGCTGAGGCCAGCTCCGATATGTTTTTGACTCATGAGCAGCACTACAGCCTTAACTCGAAGGCTTTATTCTGGGTAAGGCTGCTCAAGCTGATTGATAGTTACAGTGGTTAAAGCATAGGTTTCATACTAAAGCATTTGTTTACTCGGTGCCTAGTATAGTGTATGCAGTTTCTCTGGCTAGCAAGGCCTAACACAACATAAACAGAATCATAGAATCACAGGATGTCAGAGGCTGGAAGGAACCTTCAAAACTCAACCCCCCTGCCAGAGCAGGATCACCTATACCAGATTACACAGGAACACATCCAGGCAGGTTTTGAATATCTCCAGAGAGCGAGTTACTAATAACTAGTTATACCCTGGATGAGGAGTCTTTTTATTGCTGATATTTGACCATAAGGAAAAACATTTTTACTGTGAGGGTGACAAAACACTGGAACAAGCTGTCCACAGAGCTTGTGGAGTCTCCTCCTCTGGAGATGTTCAAAACCTATCTGGATGCTTTCCTGTGTGATCTACTCTAGGTGCTCCTGCTCTGGCAGGGAGGTAGGACTGGATGATCTTTCAAGGTCTCTTCTGATCCCTAACGTACTGTGTTTTGGTGATTGTGCTGGTTTGAGGCTAATTGGAATATTTTAATGAGAGAAATTAGATTATTGGCTGTGAAAGGAGAAGAATGGTGATGTCTATGTTACCCATTCGTTCTGCTGGGACATATAAAAACAGGGATACAATGATAAGTCAGTCTCTGCCTGGCTGTCACCATATTAACTCTTTTTCCTGAACCTGCATATTCCCAACTAATCATTCTGCTTCTAACACCTCATGCTGACCTTTCCAGCTCACCCTGCACATAAGGGGGATTCTGAAATAAGGGAAAGAGTGGAAAGGGTGGAAAGAAGGTGGAAGGGTGGAGGGTAGTTGAGAGCCCCTCCTGGGCAGATTGCTGCTGGGAGAGGTTTTGTATCTCTGTATTACATTTTACTAGCATATTACTGTATATAGTTATATACATCTATATATATTGTATATATTTTGCTTGTAAATTGTTCAAAGCTCTAAATATAGCTTCATTCCTTAACTTCCAGCTGTGTGAATTCCTAACTTGGGGGGGGGGGGGGGGGGGCAGATAACACCCAAACCACTACGGCAATTCTGTGATCTTTCAAGCACATCTGTCAAAATTAATGCATAACTGAATGTTATCCAATAAAATTGCAGGAAAATGTGGCTGAATTTGGACTTTTTGAAGAAACAATGTGGTCTCCAGATATATTGTGGGTTGTCGGTTCCCCATTCCTTGATCCACAAACAAGGCAGAGAGAGTGAATAGAAACAGAGCCTAAAATAGCTTCTTCTTTCCACACAAAGTGAAAACATTGCATAATGGCGTTAAGGAAGTCATCAATGTATTTGTAAATTTCCATCATTATCTCTGCCAGGTAATTTTTTCTGAACTTCAGTGTTTAATTTGGATACCTAAGACTGGTAACTATTTTAATGTATGTTTCTCTGCTCTTTGTCAGCAAGAGCAAATTCTTCTCAAGTATGTCATCTTCTGTTTCATTATCATGCTGAAAAACATCTCTGTGAAATCATGAAGTTCTACAGCAATTATATAGGCAGGTAAGCACACACACTTTTAAGCTGGAGAATCTTTTGCCAGGGGTCAGCTGTTTGTGATCTTGAACCGCACGTATTTGCACACGTGAAAGTGTGCAATAAGCAGGATTCATTCTGACTGCTTTATATATTCATAGCTTTTAACATCAGGGAGGATAAATACATAGTGGATAACAGTGTTTCTTTTGAGATACTTATTTTACTATGAACCTCTGCTCCTATTCCATGTTAAGCACTAAAGAACCAGACATGCAGAAAACCTCCCTGTTTCTCTTGTACCAACACAATTTAGCATTCCTATCTTGAACAATGAAAGCCAAAGTTAGTAAAAAGGTGCAGCTTGCTACTTCCATTTTATTAGTATTTAAGAATCATAGAATCATTGTGGTTGGAAGAGACATTTAGGATCACCGAGTTCAACTATTAACCTAGCACTGACAAATCATCACTAACCATGTCTCTAAGCATCACATCTACACGTCTTTTAAACACCTCCAGGGATGGTGACATTGCCACTTTTTTGGAGCAGTGCTTGACATCTCCTTCTGAGAATAAATGTTTTCTAGTATCCAACCCAAATCTCCCCTGGCACAACATGAGGCCATTTCCTATCACTTGTTACCAGAGAGGAGACTAACACTAACACATCACTACAACCCCTTTTCAGGTACTTGGAGAGAGCAATAAAGTCTCTTCTGAGCCTCCTTTTCTCACAGCTAAACAATCCCAGTTCCCTCAGTCACTCCTCATAAGACTTGTGATCTGGATGTCTCACCAGATTTGTCGTCCTTCCTTAGATATGCTCCAGCACCTCTTTCTTGGAGAGAGAGGTTTGAAAATGAACACAGTATTCAAGGTGCAACCTCCCCAGTGCTGCATATAGGATGATCACTTCCTTAGTCCTGCTGGACACACTATTTCTGATAAAAGCAAAGATACTATTGGCCTTCTGACCTTCATGGCCAGTTGGGTACATTGCTGGCTTATATTCAGCCACCTGCTGACTGACATCCCTAGGTCCCCTTCCACTGGGCACCCTTCCAGCCATCCCTCCCCAGGTACATAGTACTGGATGGGGTTGTTGTGACCCACGAACTCGGCACTTGGCCATGTCGAACCTCATAACCATTGACCTCAACTCAATAAATTCAGAATCTCCAGATCCCTCTGCAGAGCTTCAAGTAAATCAATACTCCCACCTAACCTGATGTCACCTGCTGACTTGCTCAGGGTGCTCTCAATCCCCTCATCCAGATCACTGATGAAGATATTGAAGAGAACAGGTGCCATTTCCAAGCTCCAGGGAAGACCAATTCTGGACTGGCTGGCTGTCAATAATTACATCATTTAGAAACCCCACCAACAGCACAAGAAAGGGATGTCCTCATCAGGAAGCAGCCAGCAGAGAACCCCGCAGGTAAGGCAGCAGCATTCAACCATGGGAAAAGCTGAGGAACTCAAGGAAACATAAACAGAGACACACAGGCATATCAGACTGAGGGAATATAAATTCATCTGTCTTCGAGTTGTGCTGCACACAGTGCCTTGGAGGCAAGCTTCTCAAGCACATTGTAAGGGATGAAGAAATACAGTACTGTAGCCTGTCTTGAAGAGTTATTCAGAGCTCTGTATGCAGTGATGCACATCTGGTGCACTGTACATGAGCTTTTTTTCCTGGCATGCTGCAGTAGGAGACTCACTACTGGATAAACATCAAGTATTGCTTTTATTAGTCTTTGTTCCCAGAGCGAACTGCAATTATGACAGAGCTAGAAGACATGCATGGCCTCCAAAAATCTCATCAGTTTCCTTAATATTCAAAAAATATTAATTTTTACATGTACATACCATCCAAACCCTGAGCTGTTAAACTGAGTGTAAGAATAGTAAGTCTCTGAGGATCTTTTCAACAAGGTAAAGTACTCTTCCAGTGTTTTATCAACACCACTAGCTGAAAAGAGCTGAACCTTCTGTTTTTCTGTACTAAACCAAATTGTGCACAATTAAAGTGAAAGGCTTGGCAAAGAGCTGTGTGTCCAAGCTGCCACAGAGCCCAGTAATGTAAAGTGTGACCCAAAGCCACAAAGAAGTAGTCCTTTATAAAAGGAAAGCGAGGAAGTGGCTTCCTTCAGATGTTGCACGGGAAAGACATGCTTGTTATCTGCTCAAAGCCTCCAGAGAAATGGTGCATATCATCTCGTGACAGCAGCACATGCTACCATGGAATCAAGCCTTTTTTTTTTGCAGAAGCTGCTATCTCAGAGCACGTTGTCAGGGACAATGATCATTTTGCTTATTTTAGCAGAGCAATTGCAACTACTGGCACCCCGGGTATCAGACAATCGCCAGCAAAGGTGTTTGGCTTCAGAGTGCAAATTTAGTTCATGTCACAAAGACTGGGAAATACGTTTTTGTTCCCTGCAGCTTCCGCTGTGTATCACGGTCTAGCTTCGGCCAGGTATTTCGGGGATGCTTGGAGCAATGGAGAGCTGCACACTTAATCACAGCCTCCTGCATAACTTTGGGAAATGATTCATCCAAACATTAAAAGGAGGATTACAGCTTATGGAAGCAGAAGAGGACACTCAGCAAAAGAAACTGTCAGCTACTGACATACTGAAATGCTCCAAAGAGCAGTACTGGCCAAGTACCATCTGGTTTAGGTTTCCGGATGAAGCATTAACTTTCGACTGGGTTTCCAAACATCAGACATTGGAGGGTTAATTTATAAACTAGAAGCAAAACAAGCTGTGGGTAGACAGTGTGCTGTGCTGGATGAGTGTATGCAGCAGCAGACTGCTACCAGCACCACAGTTTGCACCACCTTGTGGAGCAATTCGCTTGTTGAAGAGCAATTTGCATGTTGACACAGACATTTGAAGATCATGCAGGCTAGAAAAGACGACATTCTGCTTGCCCATCTTTTATTTTAGCCAGTCTGTTGCAGATCCTCTCTTACTACCTTCTACTACTCCTTTCCTTCACTCTAGTTGTTTCTTAGATCATTTATTACCAGTACTAACGCCTAAGTTATCAATCTTGTCATGTTTACAAACACTATTCCTCATGTGAAAGTAAGACAAGAAGGAACATGCTACTCACTTAAGTAGCCTCCACCAAGAACCATCATGGGAACAACAAGGAAGGGAAGGGAAGGGAAGG
>VWYK01034544.1:0-26046 GCA_013399775.1 Semnornis frantzii
CCTCAGAGCTTCCTGTGGGGACAGGAGCTGTGGGTGGGGGTGGAGAGCTCCAGGGTGGCCTCAACCCCACTGTGTCCCTGTGGGTCTGGGGGCTTTGTGGAGGGGCTGCAGGCACGGGTGGGAGTCTCTGTGGGTCTGGGGTCTCCCCGCTGACGTCACGGCCCCGCCCCCACAGTTCTTCGAGGGCAAGGAGCTGCGTCTGAAGCAGGAATACTTCGTGGTGGCTGCCACCCTGCACGACATCGTTCGGAGGTTCAANTTGATCATCCCCCAGCACTCTGCTTCATGTCAGCTCTGTGTCAGGTGCACTACTGCTTTGGCCCTGAAAGGGAAATATGCTAAATGCTTTGTGTGTGGATTGTTTTTTGTTTTCTCCTTTCTGCTAAATGCTCTGTGGTTTATATTTTTTCCCTTTCTGCATGTGCAGTAGTGTGCTTATCCTGTGCTTTGAGAGTTTGCTCACAAAGGGAGAATTCAGAGTATGAAACGAAGTCCAACTTTCCCACCTGCTGTTGCTGACTTTTATTGAGACCTCAGATAAAAGCAGGATGCAGTCATGTAAGGAGAGAGAGAATTACAGCTAAAACCCCAGTGATTAAAAGGCAGTCAGGAAGAATTAAATTGCAAATGTCAAATAGCATAAAAGAAGTAAAGTTTGCTTGGGTTTTGGTTTTGTTTTTTAATTTTTTTAATTCCCCCACCCCCCAAGATCAATTTTTCCTGCTAATTTTTTTATCAGGTGGCACTTGAGGTCTTCAGAATTTTTTGGGCTCATCCTTTTTCTTCTGACCATAGGCTTGATCCATGCTGTCAGCTATCTTCAGACAAGACAGCAAGAGCAGTATTATTTTTCTAGGGATTAACCTGATGAAACAAACACAGAATTAGCCTTTTTTTCCCCCCCCCCTCCATAAAAATATACTTTCTAAATAAAGAAATGATGACTGTGTTATAGGTGCTCAACACTTCTAATGTCTGGCAAGAGCACATTTGGTGCTCCTGTGTTCTGAATGAAATGAATGCCAGACAAAGGTATTTGGTGAAAGCTCAGCCAGCTGTGGAGAGTTACTGGGAGCAGACAGTCCTAGTCCAGGCACTGCTCCCAGTGTAGCATCTCAGGAAAAAAAAAACAACTTCCTATGCTCAGCTATAGCTTAAGATGTATATTAGAGACAGAAGTGGCCAGAGGGCTGCTATTCACTTGGGCTACAGCAAAAGCAGTGTGGTCAGCAGCTGGAGAGAGGTGGTTCTCATCCTCTGCTCTGCTCTAGTGAGATCTCACTTGGAGTACTGTGTCCAGCTATAGCACTCCCAATACAGGAGAGACATGGACCTGATGAATTTGGCCTGGAGAAGGGCCACAAAAGAGGCTGGAGAACCTCTACAAGGATAGGATGGGAGTTGGGGCTGCTCAGCCTGGAGACAGCAGGGCTTCAGGGAGACCTTAGGACTACATTTCAATATCTGAAGGCAACCTACAAGAAGGCTGGGGAGGGATTGTTTAGAAGGGTTTCTAGTGATAGGATGAGAGGTTTTAAGGTGGAGCAGGGTAGGTTTAGGCTGCACATAAGGAGGAAGTTCTGCACAATGAGAGTAGTGAAACCCTGGAACAGGCTGCCCAGGAACAGGACTGAAGTCCCATCCCTGGAGACATTCGAGATCAGAATGATGTGACCCTGAGAAGCTTGATCTAGTTGGAGGTGTCTCTGCTGACTGCAGGGGGTTGGACAGGATGAGCTTTGAGGGTCCCTTGCAGCCTGCTGCAATCTGTGGGTGTATGAAATGAAAACCACCATTTCTCCATAACTGGGGTCATAGTTGGATTCCCTGCAGGAGCACTAACTAAAAGACTCTCTTCCCTGAGCTTTCCTGCTTCTTGGGCAGCCATGTGGCAAAGGAAAAGAGGCCATGCTAGAAGAGGAGTCACACTCTTACATTTTTAAACCCACAATGTGTAAAGTTGGAGGCATCATTACATAAAACTTGTCCTTTTGGATTGCATCCATGATCCTGCAAGCCACAGACTCTGCTTCATAGGCAGGAAGGAGAAGAGGGCACCTGGTGAAACAAGAAACAAACCATTTGAGAATTGTAAAACTTGACTTTTGAGATATATTCTAACACAAACCCAACAAAGTAATTTAAGAATGTTTCTGCATCCCCTCAAGTACTCTTAACAAGGGCTCTCTAGTCAGCTTTGGCCCTTCTATCATCAAAAGCAAGGGAAGCATCACTTTGGTGATACTGTGCATTTTAATTGCTGATAAGTAACCTTTAGTGCCAGCCCTGCTCAGAGCCTCATGAAGTCACTGCCCACACTGACTGAGGCATTCGAAACTCTGCAGCTAACCCACAGTACAAGCTGTTTTCTGGGCAAGAGTTCTGCTCTCCACTCACCTCCCACTTTTCTGCTGTGGATGTTGAGGTGACAGCTCAACAGACCATGGGCAGGTCTGTTTCCAGACAGGAGAAAGGCTCTGCTCTGCACAGTATGTGCTGCTGCAGGGTGATGAATGGTGGAAGCAGAGCACTGGACACCCAGCATCACTGGTACTGCACTACTGCAGTGGCTACTTTGGTGTCTGCAGCCTCTCCCATTACTACAACCATACAGCCCCCTAACACCACCACCACAGCTGTTCTCACCCAGAGACAAGCAGTGCCTGCTAATAGATAGTGGGGCAGAGTTAATACAGACAGGCTGTGGCTTTCCTGACAGCCATAACTGTCATCTCAGTGCCAAAATACCTTGGGGCAGAGAAGCTGCCCATTCTCCTGACAAATAAGGTTGCCTTAAATAGTGCTCTGCATCCCAACAGTTCCTGGGCTGTGAGGCTGTTACACAGTCCCTGTTGCACATCACTTACTGATTGCACACAAGACTTGGACATCTTATGTCAAGGGACATCTTTGTGTGTGCCAACAGGGCAAAAATTGAGAAGCAAATTAACCTTATAATAATTAAAGACTATGAGTAGTGTAGGGACTGCTCCAAAGTCATCACTAGATAGGGCAGTGATTATTGTTAATGTATGGACCAGTGAATTTTGCTTACTTGCTTTCAAAACCTCTGGCTAATGCTGTCTTTACAAAATAAGGGCAAACAATTGTGGTTTTAATGCCATCTTTTCCTGCACGAGACACTTCCCAGTCTATGGTTTCCATCAGTCCCAAGATTGCATATTTACTTGCACAGTAATCTGAAAAATAAAGAAAGGAGTACATCAGAAGCACCACACTAAATGCTAAGGGCAGGAATCAAGGTTTTGTTGTACTGTTTAAGCCCTGTTATTGTTTAGTTATATAATTAGCAATCTTGTAATCAGTGTTTTAAGGTTGCTGTGCACATTGGGGCTGTCAGCTCTGAAGGTTAATGGCTCTTGCCATGACTGATGCACAATTGTCTAAGGATAAGATGAATCCTTTCCAGAGGACTTTGTTCCAGTATGTGACAGAGAGGTTGAGGAAGATGAGCTTCTTGTGCATTGTCTGTGCCTTTCCAGGCACTCATACAGAAACCAGGAATTCTTTCCATTCCAAATGTCTTTACCCTTTAATATGGATCCACAGAATCACAGAATGGAAGGGACCTTTAAGGCTCATCTAGTCCAAACCCCCTGCAGTAAGCAGGAGCATTCCCAACTAGAGCAGGTTGCTCTGAGCCCCTACCCCAGGTTACCTTTCAGTAACAACTATTTCTAGTGGTAGAATCCACATACCCTACTTATAAATGTTGTTTTATTCTTCTGATGTGCTCTGCAACTACAATACCATGTTGTGTGCTCAGGAAGACTGAATCTTGTCTCATTTTTTATTGTTGAATGTATGGAACTCCATCCTTGGAGATAATGAGAACTTGGCCTTACAAGGCTCTGCACAATCTGATCTAAGCTGGGCCTGCTTTTGTTTGGGCCAAGTGACCTCCAGAGATTCCACCCAAGCCAAATGATTCTACAGTTTTGCAGCTGTGAGAACCTTATTTTAATGCCTGTGATCTCCTAAGGCTTTTTCTAATGTGTGTGAAAATAGATGCAACAAAGTCCACTTTTGCTGTAAGGGGAACTTCAAAAGCCTGCATCAGAGACACTTTGGTATTCTTCAGGCATTCACCCAGAGAGGATGATGGAACCATAGAGCCTAAAATGCATGGCTAAGGTGTAAGAAGTTATACTGCATGGATGTGCAGCACCACTCCTGTAAGCTTTAGGGGCAAATCATGAAAGCTGGATGTGATCTATTCTCAATACCAAATCTGACCCAGTGATAACAGGTGGCAAATAGACACATGAGCAGAAGAAATGAGGATACTTTTTGTACTGAAGTTCAGATTTCCACAGAGTGACTTAAGAGATATGATCAGGGTTGTGAGAGAGGCTTGAGAAGAGACTGGGCAGCAGACCCAGGCTAATGAAATAGGACTGCAGCAGGCAGCTCTCCCAACAAAAACAGAACATGGAGCTGTTAAACAGCTTAAACCACAGCTGACTCCAATTAATGAAAATTCTGCCCTGTGCCTTCAAGAGCAATTTTCAACTAAAGGTATAAAATCTCAGGTATAGCCCATGTGAGTCTCAGGACTCTTGAACATCTCTCTCTGTGGAAAACATCAGACAGCCTGCATGCAGGGCTCCCTCCTACTGCTGACTTAGGAGCTTTTGTCCTTCTGTGGGGATAAGACAGGATAAACCCTCCTGCCTTAGGAGCTTTTGTCCTTCTGTGGGGATAAGACAGGCTGCAGTCCCACAGCACAGTCTGCAGGGAGCTTGCTGTGCCACCACCACCCTCTGCCATGCAGCACCACTGCTTGCACCTGCAGGCTCTTCCCAGGTGTTTCAGGTGAAACAGTGAGAATTGCTTCAACCAAGCACTTAGGTAACTCCAAGAGAAGTTATTGGTCTCTAGATGTGATTTGTACCAGCAGCTGATGATACCAACCTGAAAATCTGTAGATTCCAATCAGTGCTGCTGTGCTGTCTGTGGCGACCAAGTGTCCATGGTTTTGGGCCATCATGGCTGGAAGGAAGGTCTTGCAAGTCTAAGAGTTGTGTATATATATAAAACAATCCTTTACAAGCAGGCATACCCAAACCTGTTGCATTCCAAATGAGAGCTCAGTTTGCTTTCTGGGGCTTCAAAATACAAGCAGCCCAACAGACCTTCTATGTCTGTAAGAACTCAGAGGTGAGACAGCAGTTCCTTGGGTGACTCCCTGAGGATGAGCATTAAAATCGTGTTGCTGGCAGCTTTGTATTTGTGCTGCTTCCTGCCTCCTGGTGGTTCGAGTGCTGCGTTCGAGACTATCGCCAAAGCTTTGGTACACAAGAGGGAGCTAAAAGCCAACGCATCAAGGGGAGTTCAGCTGCCTGTGGGCGCCGTTTGCTACAAACTGAGCTGTCTGCCAGCTCTGCCACCCCAGACCACCGCTGCGGGTGATGCTAGCTCCAGAGGAAGGACCTAGTGTTTTATGCAGGGGAAGAGAAGGAAAAAAAGACAGGAGTAGCAGCTAATAGTTTCCAACAGCTGAGGTGTCCTTCGATGTCTGTTCTACTCTGGATGTGTGTGCTTACTGCATCTTCTTCTGGTTGAGGCCTCACAGGCACTGTCCCCCTGCCCTGTGTCTCTTTGGACCTGTCAGGAGGAACATCTCTGCCAGTCTCAAGGACTTCCCTCTGCAAGGGCTTGCAGTTGAGAGATGCCATTTAGCAAGGGAGTTGGAAGGTTACATTTGTCCTTGATGCAGGCTGCTCACTCAGGCATATACACAGTGAATGAAAGAGCAGGCAGAAATAACTCTCCCTCCCTCACAATAACACCTCTTAAAGGTCAGCTGAGATCCCAAATAACACCAAGTTCCTTCAGACAGTACATGTGACACAGATCAGTTTTCTCTGTACTCTTAGCAGGCAGTGACTAGGGATGAAAGCAACACCTGGAGGCTGACACCAACACAGGCAATGTGGAATCACAGAATCATTTAGGCTGGAAAAGACCTTTGAGATGATTGAATCATAACCCTAACAGTGCCAAGTCCACCACTAAACCATGGATGTGTCTCCTTGGATGCTACATGTCTATTAGTCAAAGCAAACATCAGGAGCAGGAAACCATCCTAGAATCATAGATGGTTTGGGATGGAAGGGACCTTTAAAGCTCAGCTAGTCCAACTTCCCTGCAGTGAGCAGGGACATCTTCAACTAGGTCAGGTTGCTCAGCATTTTAAAGCTTCTGAGCAACACCTGTTTGTCTACTTGGAACATGTATAGGGAAATTTCTGTGGCAAATGCTAACAGAAACTGGAAATGTCATTGGTATCTGGAACATGATGGCTGTTCTAATGCCAGCATCTGAAACTGTCACAGCCCCAGACAAGCTGACCTGGAATGGTCCCAGGGATGGGACCTCTCTGGACCTCCCACCTCTCTGGACAACCTGGCCCAGCATCTCACCACCTTTCTTCCTTCTGTCCTGTCTGAATCTCCTTCTTTTAGTTTGAAAGCATCCCCTCTCGTCCTGTCACAACAGGCCCTGCTGAAAACACTGCCCTCATTCTTCCTACAGGTCCCCTTTGAGTACTGAAGGGCTGCAGTAAGCTTCTCCAAGGTGAAGAGAAATCACAAACCACCATGTCAGCACTAACTTCAGCCACAGATGTGTTACATCTGTGTAATTAACACAGATGTGTTAATTACCAGAGTTAATTTACCAGAGTGGCAGGCAGGTTTGTGTCAGCATGACTCAGACATGCTGAGGATGCTGCCAATTTGGTGTGTCTCCAATTACAGGATGATTAAAAAAAGAAAAAAAAATGATCTTCCTCCATTCCATCTTCATTCCATGCTGGTTTCCCCAGGGAGACATCACCATGGGGGGTTTCAACACCACCATATTTGTACCTTTTGGTCAGCCAGGTGAGAAATAAACCAACCATACATTACCCAGACTTGAGAGAAGAAGTTGACTCTCATAGTGTTTTCAAATTCTGCATCTGAAAGCTCAAGGAACTTCTTCCCAACTCCTATGCCAGCATTGTTGATTAGAATAGTAACATCTCCAATATCTTCTCTGACCTGAATAAAAAAATAAAATAAAAAAAAAAAAGGCTGAACAGAAAGCTTTAGAAAGCCTCCTTGCCCCTTCTGCTCCCTTTGTGAAAATGTTTAGTGTTATTTGCAGTTATTTCTCTTCCAGCTGGAAGCACAAGCATGTAAGAATCATAGAATCATGGAATCATAGAGTCTTAGAATCACAGGATCACAAGATCATGGGATAACAGGATGTCAGGGGTTGGAAGGGACCTGAAGAGAATCAGAGAATCACAGAATCATAGAATCACAGAATCACAGAATCATAGAATCATAGAATCACAGAATCACAGAATCACAGAATCATAGAATCACAGAATTTTATAGAATCATAGAATCACAGCATTATAGAATCACAGAATTATAGATTCATAGAATCACAGAATCATAAAATCACAGAATTATAGAATCATAGAATCACAGAATCATAGAATCACAGAATTATAGAATCACAGAATCATAGAATCAATGAATCATAGAATCAGAGAATCATAGAATCATAGGAACCACAGAATCATACAATCATAGACTCATGGAATGGTCTGGGTTGGAAGGGATGTCTGAAGCTCATCTAGTCCAACCCCTCTATGGTCAGCAGGGACACCCTCTCCTAGATCATGTTGCCCAGAGCCCTGTCAATCCTCACCTTGAATATCTCCACAACCATCTCCCTGGGCAACCTGTTCCAGTGTTCCACTACTCTCATGGTAAAGAATCTTTCTTAACATCCAAGAACTGCTGTACTGCACCAGATCAAAGGTCCATCTAGCCTCATGCCCTTGTCCCATGGTGGAAAGCAGTAAAAAAAAGACTCCTCCAGTTCACTCCTCAGCTTCTCACCCTTTGCAGCTTGGGAGCTTCCTGAGAGAGATAAGATATCTCTATCTTTGTGTTTAATATATCCCCATGATTTTCTCCCCACACCCCCCATGAATTTGTCTAATTGCTTCCTGCTTCTGATCTCCAGAATACTTCTGGTTTCCACAGGAACCCAAAGCAGTGAGTTACAAAGCTTTAGTGTGCACTGTGAGCATGCTTTAATCAGAGCCTGAACATTTCTTGTCCTCTCGTTCTGGCATTGTGAGAATCTCATCATCCAAACCTGATCAACTCTTTTCCCAGATTGTTTCAACTGAACAGGAAGGAATTCAGCACAGATCCCTTTGAGTACAGAAGCAGAATCATAGAATGGTTTGGGTTGGAAGGGACCTTAAAGATCATCTAGTTCCAACCCCCCTGCCATGGGCAGGGACATCTTCCAGTGGACCAGGGTGCTCCTGTTACAGTGAGCAAAGCAAACCAGCACCCATGCATTTCTAGCTCATCAGATCAGTAGCTGACTGCCTTCACAATTCCTCTCTCATCCTGAAAACCAGTTGCTGTCCATTTCATCACTTTATTCTACTTCTTCTTTAGGGATTTCAATGATGTAATTCCTGGGGAAAAAAGCATCCATTCTGGGAAAATCCTCAGGTTTTTTTGGTTTGCTTTGGCTTGTTGGTTTTTTTTTTGCAGTGAATACACCAAATCAAAGCAATGAATTATTATTATTTTCCCCTGCTCCTGCTTTATCTTCTGTGTCCAAGCTGAAGAGTTTTAATATTATCAACCAAAATGGTGCAGGCAGTTCCAGGAGTAGAGGAGGCCTCTAGCTGAGAAACTGTCACTGTGGATAAAAATGAGGTGTCACACTTTGCTGTACTGACCACAAGTTGCTCAGGCTGACTTTTCACCTTGCTGAGGAGTGACAACAGATACTGAGACTGTTGGAATTGCTGGGATTCCTACTCCCAAATTCTAGGAGTTCTAATGAGTGCCTCACACACTGAGGATGATCTCATCTGTACAGCCAAGTAATTGGCAAAGGTCATCTCCTTGAACACTGTGATGTGGGTCAGCAGAGGCCAGGACACTTCACAGCTTGCCTGCAGCCATTTCACTATGGTCCAATATCTTCTTGTCACCACTGCCCAAGTAATATTATTCAACCTCTTGTGGCTCCAGCACCAATGGCCCCAAACAGCATTTTCCCTCTGTGCACTGTTAGTTAGCTATGCCTCAACTGCTGCTAACAAGAACAGGTCAAACAATACCTTGCTGACTGCAAACATGGAAATTTGAGCTCTGGATACTTAGAGATCCTTACAGCAGGTTGGATTCGGAGCCCAATGAGTTGGAATTTACCACCACAATCCTGAATCCAAACAACCTTTTAGATTTATTTTTTTTTTTCTTGAAGGAAATGATTTTAAACTTTCCTAGTCTTGTTCAGAAAGAATTCATCTGCTTTGGTTAAGATTCAAAGCAACAACCACAAAACAAAGACACCCCTCCCTCCCCTGGCAGCTCATAGAAAATTAATGTTACATTCCAAGGCCATTCCAAAACAATCTGTCAGCATTCAAGTGCCATGAAATGTTTTAGCTGATTTCTCTGATGTGTGCCTTCAGACACAGAATGTCAAAGAGGTGACTTGAGGGCCCTGTACATCAGTAGATAGAATTAAACAGAAGGAGAGTTTAGTCTTGTAAAAAGAGAAGTGGACTATAAGTGAGGTCATACTAGGGAAAAAATAATCAGTTTAAGGACACTTGCTCCCTGGGATAGGACAAGGAGCAGTGGGTGGAAGCTGCAGCCCAGGATGTTCCAGCTCAACACAAGGGGAAACTTCTTGACTGGAAGGGTCCCAGAGCCCTGGCACAGGCTGCCCAGAGAGGTTGTGGAGTCTCCTTCTGTGGAGCCTTTCCAGGCCTATCTGGATGTGTTCTGTGTGCCCTGAGCTGCATTGTCTGGTCCTGCTCTGGCAGGGGGCTTGGACTGGATGAGCTCTTTGGGTCCCTTCCAACCCCTGACATCCTGTGAGCCTGTGAAATGAAAATTAATTATGTTAATGTAATATCCAGTTTGTGGTCTTGGATAATAATAATTTAGAAAGAATAATTTATGGAGTGCAGGTCTGTTAACTCTCATTTACTATGAAGTTTTTCTCTAATTTATTTTCCAAATGGATTGACCGAAAAATAAACTGAGATTGAGTTTGGCTGGAGACCAGGCAGGTGCTGATTGTGTTGCTGAAACCATTATTCCAGTTTACACCACTCTTAGAGAGCTACAGGTTCCTAAGCAGATGGACAGAGGACACCCTCCCTTACAACTTCCACTGTGCTTTTAACTGCTTTTATTTCTTGATACCTTGAAGAAGCTTTAGAACCCCAGCAAGCTAGTACAGGCCTCTCGGGGATGTTTTACCATAGTCTTTGCCTCTGCTAGTTGGCTGTGCCTCAACTGCTGCTAACAAGGACAGGTCAAACCATACTCTCAGAGAAGTTTCCACCTCACAGCAAAGACTGGCAATGGGTGAATCTTGACAAAGCAGTTGAAATTCAGTTACTTAGTTGAAAATGTAGTGTAAGTTTGATCCAGAAGCTACTTGTCCAAAAGGCAAAGTTGTTGCCTGACATCGTAATGAGTAGTCTGGTTTCTAAATGCCAACTTGTGGGTTTAAAGAGCCAACAGAGTAAAGCTCTCAAACTAATTGGAGAAAAAAACCACAGAATTGTATTTGGAGAGAGTTGCAGACAGAAATTACAAGGCAGATACAGAATCCATAGGCGAGCCCCCTTGAATTTTCCCCCATCCCAAAACTAAATCTATCATTCCCAGTGCTCCAATCCTCCCCCCACTCATGCTTCTGCCATCCAAGAGGCCTAAGCACAGCCTCTGGAGCCCCCAACCAGGCCTATCCTTACCTGTTCGTCCTGATAATGCAGCTCCTGCCCTGCAGAAGGCTGGAGGGGGAGGAAAAGAGAACAAGCTGGGCTGGCCCTGAGCTTATGAAGAGATAGCAGAATTGTGGCATTGAATAACAATCTGCAAGCCCCAAGAGGACTTTCTTAACCCTGCAGTTCCCAACCTGGGACACAACTTCAGTAGCATATACTATTAAAAAGAAGCAAAATATCAGAAGCAGGAAGCCAAAGCAGAAGCCAGAAGCTGTGTGTTACCTTGTCTGCCTGTTTATAGACCTCCTCCTTATTGCTGCAGTCACAGTGGTAGGTGAACACCCTCCTAGCTCCAAGTTGTTGGGCTAATCTGCTTGTTTCTTCATTGCCTTCATCGTCAGTGTCCCAAAGCACCAAGGTTGCTGCTGTTGGAGCAAATTTTAAGACAATCTGCCTTCCAATTCCATTTGCAGAGCCAGTGATAAGCACAATTTCCCCAAAAAAAGACTTTTTGCGTCGAGGGACTATAAAGAAGATTAACCTCTTAACCAGACAAAGGACGATCGATTTCAGGAGCTGCAGGACCTTCAGGATGCTTCTGCAGTTGAACATGTTTCAGGCACAAACACAGCTCTCCTGCTGTGCAAACCTAGAAAGAGAAGGTGTTACTG
Source organism: Semnornis frantzii (assembly GCA_013399775.1). Taxonomy (NCBI): domain Eukaryota; kingdom Metazoa; phylum Chordata; class Aves; order Piciformes; family Ramphastidae; genus Semnornis; species Semnornis frantzii. The sequence goes on from VWYK01034544.1 coordinate 11,476, forward strand.
GCCCTTCGAAGCACACAGACATTGATGAAAACAAGAAATCAAGTTAAAAAAAAAAATTGATTTTCAAACAGCTCTTTCTTTGGCATTGTCCTTCTGTGCGGGTGCAAAAGAGATCACTAAGCACTTGCTTTGTGGATGTTGCTGTCATCTTACTAGGTGGATTAAAGCAAATGTATTCTGCTAGATCCTAAACACCTGCAGCTTTGTTTCAGAGGTCTCAGCTTCCCAGGTAATTAAAGAGGTTTAGTAACATTTTACACACTTTACATCCCATTTGCATCCGTTTTACATCCATTTTTGTGTATATTTTACTCATGTGCACTGTGGCAGTGGCTGTAGAGAGCTTTGTTTTCATAGCAAGGTGCTGTCAGCTGAACAATAAGGAGTTAAGGAGTTAAGTCAGGCTTAAGGGGGAAATTCTTTACAATGAGAGTCATAAAATACTGGAGCAGGTTGCCCAGGGAAGTGCTTGAGGCCCCATCCAAGGGAGACATTCAAGATCAGACTCAATATGGCCCTGTGCAGCCTGATCTACTTGGATATATCCCTGCTGACTGGAGGCATGTTGGACAAGGTGACCTTTCGGGGTCCTTTCCAACCTGACACAACCTCTGAATCTATGGATTTGTGAAAGCTGTTGAACTGAGATGTGTTTCTCAACATTGCCCTATGAAGAGAGAGAGCAAACTGAACAGGGTACCTCATCCTAAACTTATCTCTGTGACTACAGCAACTGCTAACCTGACCAAACTGCACTCTAGTGCTGCAATGCAAGCTGGAGCTCTCAGAACCACAAATTCCACTTTCAAGAGCATCATGCAAGCTGGAGCTTGCTGTGCAACTGTGACCACTTATGAGATTGAAAGGAGTGTAAAACCATGAAGCTGAGAGGGAAATTTGGAGCTCCCCCACCACACACTTCTGTCATTTCTGTCTTTTCATCCTTTTCTGTTATACATATTTATATATTTCTAACTTTTCTCCCTGCGTATGTAAGGAAAATACAATTCAACTCCTTTTATCAACCAACTACTCAGTTCCTTCTTGGTTTCATTTGGGAGAGCCTTAAAAGAGTTTTCTCTCCTGCAGAAGCAGATTGAGACATAAGGAACTGAGAACACTGTTGTGATATCAGTTTTAGGAGGGGAAGTTGTCCTCTTTGCAGAGCCATCAAACAGAATCATGGAATCATTAAGGTTTGAAAAGACCTCCAAGATCAAGCCCAACCATCAGCCCAACACCACCATGGCCATAAAACCATGTCCTGAAATGCCATGTCTAAGTGTTCTGTGAACACCTCCAGGCATGGTGATTTCAGCACTTCCCTGGGCAGCCTGTTCCAAGGCCTGACCACTCCTTCAGTACAGATCTTTTACCTAATATCCAAACTAAAGGTTCCACTGGCACAATCTGAGGCCATTTCCTCTTGTCACTTGTTACCTGGGAGAAGAAACTGACTCAACTGCTCCAACCTCCTTTCAGGGAGGTGTAGAGAGCCAGAGGCTCTCCCTTGAGCCACCTTTTCTCTGGGCTGCACAACCTCAGTTCCCTCAGTTGCTCCTCACAAGACCTGCTCTCCAGAACAGAAGATGTAGAAGATGCAGAAGATGCAGAAGATGCAGAAGATGCAGAAGATTCATCTGCTGTTTCGGAAGGCAGGCAAGGAGAACAGACGACCCCTCGGGGTGCATTTTGCAGTGCAGTATGACCGCAGTCACACCAAGCGTTGTCGTTTGTCAGACCGTCAGACAAGCACGGTCCCGGCAGTTTGGATTCTACGAAGCCTTCCTTTTCGCCCTGCACCGAGCCCCTTTCCCGTTCAGCATTCGCTCGGCCACGGCGAAGCTCAGAGGAGCAGCTCCCATCGCCGCCCCGCTGCCTCCTGCCCCTCCGCCGGCACCCTCGTGGGGTGACTTCGGTGCCCGCTCCGCCGCGGCCCTGGCGGGGCAGGGCTGAGTGTTCCCTGCGCACCTCTCCGTGCTCACCGCCGGCCGCTCCGCCTCGATCTGCACTGCTGTCTGCCGCGGCCCGGGGGCTGCCTGCCCCTGCCGGACCGGACCTGCCCTGCCCAGGGCTGCCCGCCCCCGGGGAGGTGACTCCGTGCCGGGGCCGATGCGGTCAGGGAAGCGGCGGGGCTGGGCTTGGGCTTGGCATCCGCCTTAGGACAGGACGAACGACCTGGCCGAGGATGTTCTTTCCTTCTCTGCTGCGTTGTGGCGACTATGACCTGAAACACTTCTATGGCTTTATCATAAATTGCTCTTTTCCAGCTTGCCGGAATGGCACTAGAGAGGGAGGTGCTGATCATCAGTGTCTCCCTGTTTGTGACCCTCCTGCCCAGCATTACTTCTCGTCTTGACAGTTGTCCCTCAGTTTTTCATACACACAGTACCCAGCTTTAAATCCACAGCTTGCACCACTGCAGTCACTGGTTTGTTCCCTCCAATATTCCTACTGTAGAGACATTTTTTCTCCAATATTCCTCCTGTAGTCACTGTTTTTTTCCTCCAATATTCCTACTATAGAGACATTTTTCCTCCAATATTCCTACTACAGAGACATTTTTTCCTCCCATATTCCTATTGTAGAGTCACTCTTTTTTCCCCCAATATTCCTACTGTAGAGTCACTGTTGTTTTCCTCCAATATTCCTACTACAGAGACATTTTTTCCTCCCATATTCCTATTGTAGAGTCACTCTTTTTTCCCCCAATATTCCTACTGTAGAGTCACTGTTTTTTTCCCTCCAATATTCCTACTATAGAGACATTTTTTCCCCAATATTCATACTGCAGAGACATTTTTTCTCCAATATTCCTACTGTAGAGTCACTGTTGTTTTCCTCCAATATTCCTACTGTAGAGACATTTTTCTCCACTATTCCTACTGTAGAGACATTTTTTCTCCAATATTCCTACTGTAGTCAGTTTCTTCTTCCAATATTCCTACTGTAGAAACATTTTTCTCCAATACTCCTACTGTAAAGTCACTGTTTTTCCTCCAGTATTCCTACTGCAGTCACTGTTTTTTCTCCAGTATTCCTACTGCAGTCACTGTTTTTTCTCCAGTATTCCTACTGCAGTCACTGTTTTTCCTCCAGTATTCCTACTGCAGTCACTGTTTTTTTCTCCAGTGTTCTGCATGTTCCTACCCAGCCCCCCAAGGCTGTCCTCCTGCTATATTCCCAGCCTGTCTCGATCCCCCTGACATCTTCCACACACCACTTGTGCTAAAAGGCAGTTGAAGGGAGCACTGTTGCTGCACTTTGCACTTGGAATTGGTAATACAAAAATTGTTGTTTACAGGCAAGTCACAGAAGTAAGGTTAAGGTGCACCCTGCTCCCACAGCTATGTTGTAAAGACAGGTTGCAGTTGATGTGGAATCATTTCAGCTGCTATAGAGTGGTAGCTCACATAATTTGATGTGATTTACACCAAGAAACATGGTGGAAAGTTCTATGCTGTCCATGCTAATAATCCTATAGGAGTGATGCACTTCTGTGTACAGGTAACTATTGCATATTCTGTTTAAATGCCAGCAAAAGGGGAAGCTGAAATATATCCACTGAGGCTGACAGCAGATCTCAAAGCCTCAATGGATTTGGTTCCAAATGAAACAGGTGGATAAGGCAACTCCCCAGTGTCTTATGCTATAATCAGTAATCACATGGCAAAACCAGCAGCTTTTGAGAAGGTGAAATGATTCAGCCATGAATCAAACCCAGAGGTGATGGGTGTTTGTTAGGACAACATTCCAAGGTAGGCAACACTGGTAAGGAATGTGGTTGGAATCAAAACTTGGCAAGCTGTAAGGTGGCAGGAGGAGCCTCTTTCCAAAGCATGTGCCTGGATGTGCAAACACATAACTTCCTTACTCTTGCACTCCACTGACCCAAAAAGCAGTGACTGCTGTTCCATAAGTAGTTGAGATGACAATGATGATTAGTAATTCACATGCCTAAATTAGAGGCTCCAGTGTGGCACTGGAGGGTTACAGCTCATTACCAGCTTTAGGTAGAGAGCACATATATGACAAAGCACTTTGGGGATGTGTGGTTTATTTAGGTGTCAAGGGTTAGGGCTGGACTGGCCACTAAGTGCATGGTAAATGTTCTCTGTGAACCCTTCTTCCTTCCCAAAGGAATTTTATAGAGTCATAGAATCATTAAGATTGGAAAGGCCTTCTAAGGTTACCAAACTGTCTTTCTCAAAACCTACCTTTGATCCATTTTATGCAGGCATGGTGAAACTCCTTGAGTCTAAGAGATGTCTGAAGAATTCAGAGGGAGAGGTTAGTACTTCTGAACTCTTAATCTAACCTGAGAGCTTTCTTTAAGTAATTTTTGTCTCAGTTACTACATACAAACTCAATGTGGTGGATCCCAGGGAGTGGAACACCTTCCATATCTCAAGTCTGCTGCTCTGCAGCTCAGGATGCAGTTTAAGCATGCAAGGGCTCCCATGGAGGTTCTCTGCTTTGACTGCTTTCCACTGCTGCTGCTCACATGGAAGCTGACAGCTTACTTTCTGGCTGATGGGCAAAGAATGAGTTAATCACTTTCTGAGAATGACTTTGTCACATCAACTCTGTCATTAGCTGTCACATCATGACAGCTATGCCATGTTAACCAAAAAAAAAAAAACCCAAAAGACATTTTTCTATGGAATATTTTTCTAGCTGGAGAAATGTGGTGCAGTTGAAATCTCAGCCCTATTTTCCACCCTTGTCAGCTTGTTATTTGCACAGATAAAGATGGAAATGTGAAGGCCTCTCTGTAAAATCCATTTCTACTGCAGGCTATGATTGGAAAAAATGCTGCTGTACATGTTCCAAGAGGGCCTGTGTGGCTTATCTTGCCTCAGCTGCTTTTAGGAGAGAAGTTCACCTATTATTTATGCTGCTGCCACCACTGTCTTCTGCTAATGAGAGAAAGAAAAAGCAGTACCAAACTAAGGGTTCTAGAATATTTTCCAGAGGCACTAAAAGTTATGATGCAGATCTCTTAAGAGTGTAGGAAGAGTTTTTATAACTCAGGGTCACATAATTTTATATGGATTGGATGCAAGTCAAGCTTTGATCAGAGGTCTGCACAGACATCCCACTGCCCTTGGAGTGCAAGTCAAGGCATAGACTTAGATTTAGTATGAAAATACAGAGTTGGTAGGATCTTATGCCAGCAGTTGCTGCTCATGGAGTCCATCACAGAACCACAGATTCATAGAATGGTTTGGGTTGGAATGAACCTTGAAGATCCATCTAGTTCCAAGGGCAGGGACAACACCTTTCACTAGCTCAGGTTGCTCAAGGCCCTGTCCAGCCTGGCTTTGAACACCTCCAGGGAGGGAGCATCCATAACCTCCCTGGGCAACCTGTGCCAGTGTCTCACCACCCTTAGTATAAAGAATCTCCAGTCTAAATCTGCCTTCCTCAAGCTTCAATCCATGCAGTGCCATAAAAGCTGAATATGAACAATGAGTGCTGGAAGGGTCTGGACCAGTCAAAGAGATCAGTGCCTCTGCATGAGGAACAAAAGGGGGAAAAAGAAAGTCTAGTGGAGGTTAGGGAAAGATGAGTTGGACTTTTTAATAGGAACTAATTGGAGGAAAGACAAGAAGGCAGGAAGGAAAGAAGGAAGCAAACAAGCAAGGAAGGAAGGAAGGAAATAAAAGTATTCCCTAAACCAAGTGGAGTTCACACACAGGAGCAGATCATGAGGGAGAGAGAGGCTGATAAGTGCAGTGATTTCTGAATACCAAATGCCATGTACTGAAGACTGCTCTAAGGTCTCCCCAGAGCCTTCTCTTCTCCAGGCTGAACAGCTCCAGTTCTCTCAGCCTGACCCCATAGGGGAGGTTCCTCAGCCCTCTGTTCATCTTTGTGGCCCTCCTCTGGACCCATTCCAACAGGGCTGGACAAGACTGTATTGAGAAAAGGAGTGGAGGAGACACTTGAAAAAGGGAGTGATGACAGAAAGGCAGGCTGCAAGTTCATGTGTGCCCCCACAACCCTAGAGCTGTGAAGGGTTCAGCAGTGCTAGTCTGAGTACCAGGATGTGGCAGCCTTCTCCTGGGGGACACAGTGCAGGGCAGGGTGATGATGCTCTTTTGTGGTGACTGTTTAACCTTGAGGGATTTCATTCCATAGTTCCAGCAGGGATTACAGTAAATGCTCCATTTAGGTAAAGTCACAATCTAATTAAACAAATTCAGCCTAAATCCCTGCTGGGCCAGTAAAGATTTGCCTGTCAAATACCTCTAAGCGTTTTCAATTTCTATAGCAACAGTTAATTGGATATGTGACTGTCAGTTTAAATGCTTTAAATGAGGCTGATGGGATTAGTAATTGAATGCTGGCATCAATGATTTATAGCTGCCTTTGCTACCCTGTTCCTTGCTTACAGCTATGTTCCTGCTGGCTCCTTACCCTTCTCAGGGGTGGGTGGAGTGGTGGTCTGGATGTGCAGTAGAGCTGTGACATTCCAAAATACAGTTATGATAAAGATTTGATGTAATCTGTGCACTCCTCTTCATGCAGACAACTGCTTTTACTGCTGTGGGCAGCAAAGGGTTCTGATCCAAATATTGAAGGCAGAAAACCTAAAAATAGCCACCTACCTTCTTCAGTTAGGACCTGGGAGTGGAGGTCTCAGTCATTCTCAGATTGAATGTATACAGCTCTCTTTCATGGCTTGTGGGGGAAAAGAAACTTGGGTGCTTTGTGTGGCGAAATGACATCCAAAGGTTGTGAGTGGATGCTGACCAAGGGATTCCTGTGAGAGAGGGAATGGCAGAGATGAAGTCTGTGCACTGCCTGAGTGGCTGCTGCTGGAGACACCTGCCTGCAAATCTTCCTTAGGTGGGGGTATCACTTTGGTGATGCTTCAGTCACCCAGCGTGGTGGGAACTGAAGAGAAGCATAGAAGTTTAAAGGCTGATAGGGAAGTGTCTACACCCTTCTGTGTGTGACTTTTTCCATCTCACTGCAGTGCTTTGAAAGGCCAGAGATCTGGCAGTTTCCCTGGGGCTGTCCCAGGACATCACTATAAACAAAACAGATTTCAGGGCTAGCTAACCCATACAGGGGATTTCCTCGTTCTCAAAGCAACCTGGGCTCAGGGAACTTAACTCTTCATTTGCTTTCTAAATTGTGGATTCTGGGACTTTCCTGTTGGCATAAGAAGGAATCTCACTGTTTGTGTCCAGCTGAGCTTGAGGAAGGAGGCTGTAAAGGAAACTTTGTGTGGCACTGGGATGTATACACCAACAGCAGAGTTCTGCTGTGGGTTTGTCCTCCTGCCTTTTGTCTAGGCCTCCTTAAGGCCAGAGAGGCTCTTTACAGCATACATTGAAAACTTTGATTCTTGTTAATTAAGTTCCCTTCAGAATCAAAACGAGCCAGTGCATATTTAGAGTCTATGCTGAACTTCATTTAATCATACTTATTTCAGGTTATTACATTAGAGCATGTTTCTGTTCTTATAAAGCTTCTATCCTGGGAAACATTATCTGAAGCAGCTAACAACATTAATGTTATAATTACTTGTATTTATTATATGGTTATAAACAATTATGAAGTAAATTATAATCATTATTTACACACAATTGCAAAATCATTATTGTAGTTATTTGTGTTTGTTTTATACCATACTACATATTCATTTGCCAGACATGAAATTTGTAGCTGTGCTCTGCATATTTCAGCTCATAGAAGTTCATTAGAGATGTGGGAATGGTGCTATGACCTTTCCTCATTATCCAAAGATTTAAGCTTAGGTTTTCAGAGAGAGCTCCAGCTGCATGGCATTTGGTATTCAGAAATCACTGCATTTATCAGCCTCTCTCTCCCTCGTGATCTGCTCCTGTATGTGAACTCCACTTGGTTTAGGGAATACTTTTATTTCCTTGCTTCCTTCCTTGTGTGCTTCCTTTCTTCCTTCCTTGCTTGTTTGCTTCCTTCTTTCCTTCCTGCCTTCTTGTCTTTCCTCCAATTAGTTCCTATTAAAAAGTCCAACTCATCTTTCCCTAACCTCCACTAGACTTTCTTTTTCCTCCTTTTGTTCCTCATGCAGAGGCACTGATCTCTTTGACTGGTCCAGACCCTTCCAGCACTCATTGTCATATTCAGCTTTTATGACACTCATTGTTCAGACCACTTACACCATATTGGAACATAATCTGGAGTACTGATTGCTGTGTAAAAATGGCAGGTTAAGGAGAAAAGCCAGGCAGAGGAAATGCAGAATCTGGTTGTAGGCTTCAGAATGAGGTGGGGTTTATCATGTTAATTTAAGAGGGAAGTAACCAGTAAGTCGCAATGGTAAGTGGAAGAAAAGTGCTCAGACCAGGCTGAAGGAGCTGAGGTTGTTCACCCTGGAGGATAAGACTCCAGGGAGACCTCAGAGTTGCCTTCCAATACCTGAAGGGATATTACAGGAAGGCTGGAGAAAGACTTTTTGTAAGGGTGTCTAGAGACATGACAAGGGGCAATAGTTTAAAGCTGAGGGAGAGCAGAATTAGACTGGAGGTAAGGAAGTTCTTCAGTACAAGGATAGTGAGACTCTGGAACAGGTTACTTAGGGAGGTTCTGAATGCCTCCTCTCTGTAGGTGTTCAAGGCCAGGTTGGATGAGGTCTTGAGCAGCTGAGTCTAGCTGAGAGGTGAACCTGCCCATGGTGGGAAGGTTGGAGTAGATAACCTCTGAGGTCCCTTTCAACTTAAGACATTCTGTGATGATTCTCTGTGGAGGACAGTGACAATCATGGGATGGGAACTGGCCTTTGATGTAAGTGCTACCTGTGTAAATGTCAGAGGTTCTACAGTGTCAGTGCTGGGGTTTTTTGGTTTGTTCCCAGCTTTACTTCTATTGTTTCTGCTAGAGAAGTCTGGCCAGCATTTTCCCATATTCCGCTGATTTATACCAGCTGAGGAGGCAAACACAAAGCTGCTCCGTGGAAAACCCATTTGTCAGGTGCTCTGTAAAATTAGCATTTGGAAGGGGTTTTGTGCAGCTTTAGGTCATCTTTATTTTGCACAAACTGATTGTTTTGACTTAGTGTTTATAACATTAAGGGCAACTGTAGAATCCTGTGTTGGGTGGATATAAAATGTGTGACTAGTGAAACAGGGCAGTGTCTTGTGCACTGGAAACATGTTTTGGATGCTTTAAGTCAAACACACTTAGGATTTTTTTTTTTCTCATATGTCTGGCTGAACACTATGAATTACAAATTTGGGCTTTAAACATTTATTCTGTTAACTGGTTAAAATGAGAGCAGTTAGAGCAAATACAGATCTGTTCACTTTAGAGCATATTTATTATTCTAAGTATTGTAAGAAACTGAGAAAGCTGAATGTGTTTCAGCTGTCGTGTGTGCAGTACAAGTCCTGTGATTACAGCAAAGAGGTTGGCATTGCTCTGATGGCTTAAACATAAATTGAGATGATGTTTGATTAAATGCCTGAGAGAAAATAAATAACATTGCAGAACTGATGCAGTTAGGATGAAGAATTTATTGTATATACAGTTAAGCAACTCTACTATAGATGTACTTCCTCATTAAAGAAAATGAATACAGTAATCAAAATAGTTCTAGCATGGGAACTACAACACAGACTGAAACTGGACCGAAACAGAACTTAGTTCTTTGACTGGAAAGAACACACAACCTGAAACACCAAATGGCAGCTCTCATCATCAACCAAGGACAGTAAAAAACTGTACAGTACAAGCAACACCTTACAATAAGTTATGACCAATAAGGCAGTCTTTCTCATTTAGGACAAAAGGGATAAAGGAAAAGGTATTAAAATCTCATAAATCCACCGTATCTCTTTTCCATCTCTGGGACCTCTTTGGAATAAGTTTCCCCATCATCTTCTGAAGGGAGGATGGAGTCGGCGAAGCGCTTAAGAAACCCTCCGTATCGTTTCTGGTAATCCAGCCACCACTCTGGCCTGCCCACTCTTCTCATGAAGCCACCATATCTCTTTTGCAGCTCTTTGGCTTCCTCTTCCATTTCCGGGCTGCGCTTTACGCTTCTCATGAAGCCTCCATACCTTTTGCTGACGTCGCCCTCGTTTTCGTTTAGCTCTCTGTAGTGCCCTGCTTCAGGGTTATCTCCTGTTCCTAGAAGCTCCTTCAGCAGATCAGAGGAATTAGCAAGGGCATCATCATCTGAGTCCTTCTTCATAAACCCTCCATACCTCTTAGCCAGGATTTCCCCTCCGTTGGCTTCATCCTCCGGTTCTACCCGGTACAGCTCATCCATTTTCTTCATGAACCCCCCGTATCTTTTCATGAAGCCTCCATACTTCTTTGCCAGCAGATGGTTCTCATCCAGCTCTTTCTTGTCTCCTGGAGTAATGCTGCCATCCTCAGAAAGATCCAGCTTTGCCAGTTGCAGGAGCTCCTTGCAGGTCTCCCAGGCTTTGGCAGCAGGCAGCTTTCCTTCACACTCTAGTGTGCACGCCTGCAAAAATGGATGCAGTTCACTGAGAAAGAGTTAACAGACACAAGCACCTCGCTGCCACCTCCTCTTAGTTCTGCTTGTTTTGAAAAGACCACCAGAGAGCATCTCTGTGTGAGTGGCTGGGAAGGACTGCTCTTTGGGATTTGGTACCTGTGTGTTCTGAAGGTCTTGAAAGACATGGTAGTCTCTACTCTAAGAGACAGAGCATTGGACAAGACAGATCATGGGTCCTGTGTGTCAGGGCTGATCCTGTTTCTGTTTCAAAGGAAGCCACAGGTAGTGTTCCTGCACCTCCCTTTATGCTCAGATGTATTCTAATATATTTTTGTTCATATTTATTACTTGGGAGCTAAAACCCAATGGTTGTTCCCTTCATAATGGAAGCATAGAAGTGTATTCAATCTGCACAGTTAAAAGTAACATTCAGAGGTGTGAGGAATTCAGGAACTTTAGGCATTCTCACTGCAAAGCACTTGAATTGTACTGCTTAGCACCTCAATATCTCTGAAGGCTTAATTTCTGTCCCTTACCACTAGTTTCCCTTTATGAAAGAGATCTCTCAATTCTATACCAATTCAAATGTAGAAATAGAGGCTCTCTTAGGCAGGATCAAACTTCTAGTGTTGCTAGTTTAACAGAGAGGCCATCAGAAAAGGGGCAAAACTCCTAAGCTGTGTTGCTTTTGACTGCAAGGGAAAAAAAAATTAGGCTAACACATTAAAATTTTGTTTTCAGTACCTGGATGTGTATCTCATAAGCTGTCATGTAAAAATAATAACATACATATTAGCTCCTGCTCTCTTTTCTATCATGAGAATTTACTTCTTGTGAAGTCACACTTTTCAGTTGGGAGAAAAAGTGAATTTGGTGATTTTTTGTTTTTCCTTGTGCAGTTTCTATACTATAATAACTAAACAAGAAAATATCAACATTCTCCACAAGAGAAACATTCCATTTGGTTTGGCAGAGATGAGTTACCAATTGGTCTTAGTAGTCTTGAAGGTCTTTCCCAATATTAATGGCTCTATCAATCTAAATATGTTGTTTTCTAAGGATCTTCATATGCTTTTAAAATATGAAATTAAACCACAGCAGAGTTTTCTCTAATATCTAACTGATCAGCTCTCCAGCTCTGGCCTCACCTGTCTGTTGAGCTTCATTTTAGCCTGAAAAAAAAAAGGATGTTTGATGTTTTTATACGATCACAAGAAAATGTAAAGGGATTTCTGTAATTTGCAACACAATAACTGGCTCTGCATGATTATTGCTATATATTATAATTAGGCTGTACAGAGAATGGGATCTCAGCTTGTCTGACAGGAATTGCTCTAAATCAAGCTAAGAATAGGTCTTTTCCTTCCTGTTGCCTTCTCAATTAGTTTAAACAACTCTCTATGGCCAAATTAGCATATCTCACAGATGTGAATAACCAGGTACAATGTGCTGTGTCCTGTATCTTAAAGATATGGTGTGATAAAATCAGTTATGATGTTACTAGATGCTAGTATCTAGAAACATTTGTTCCTAAAAGCTGTTTGTATGTACATAAGGAGTACATGGTATAGCACAGTGCTGCTTTCCCCATTTCAAATAAGTGTTGTCACAGAACAGGACTTTGATTCTCTCTTGAATAGCTGTGGAGGATGTGCAGGAGAGAAAATCAGCAACCCACAACACAGACTCCCTCCCTCCAAAAGACCAAAAGACTTTTTTAAAATTTGTTTGTTTGTTTTTGTTCTGTCCCTTAGTTCACATTGAAGTTTGTTTGGAAGCTAATGTAAGCAAAATTATAGGGACCTGTTTTGCCAGTTATCCTAAGAACATTGCCCCTAGGAACATGCTGTTAAGAGTAAGCAGAAGATGTCAGTGACTCCTATCTCTGTGCAAGAATTTGGTCCAGTCCTCCCTTTGTGTGCTCTCAAATAATCGCTGGCTTTTTAGGAACCAGACTTTTAATACCCTTTAGATGTGCCGAGAGCACGATGCCTCAGTACCTCTCTGAGGTCGGGGACCGCAGGTGACACTGGCAGAAGCCTCTGCTGCCTGAGTTCCACTGTCTGCTGGGAGGGGTGAGGGAGTCCACTGACCTCGATCCGTAAAATTCAAGGTTAGTTGCCTCTGTCACTATACTTTAAAATAGTTTCAGTATCATTAAAATTACAGATATTCTGGGGTTTTCTCGCATGATTTGCCTCAGGAGACACAGCCAAAGGCATCATTCGGTCGTATCCCTAACGGTCTGTAGCACCGTGAGACGAGGAAGAGCTGCGGGAGGTGTTGCTGCTCAAACCAGGCTTGAACATCACTTTCAGTGAGATTCAGACAAGTTTTCAGACAGATCCGTCACTCTACAGCTGCCTGGAGCAAGCTCATCCCACAACCAGGGGCAGAGGCTGCCCTCCCGTCCTACCCGGCTTCCCCCTGCCCTGCCGAGACTGCAGGTGCCAGGTAGCAACCTCTCCTTTCCCCTCAGGGCCGCCCTCTCCGCCTGGATTTCCCTTCTTTACTTTTCCACTCGTCTCTTCTTTGCTCCCCGCGGTGCTGCCCGGAGCGGGCTGTCTCCCCCGACCGCCTCTCGCTGTCGGGCAGCGGCCTGGGGGACCTGTTCGGGACTACTCCCCACTCCTCATCCTGTCGCCATCGCTCCGGGGCCCGCTCCTCCTTCTCTACCCCTTCAAGATCGGGTCTTCCAAGCGACCCCGGCCGCTCGCCCCACTGTGTACTTCTGTTATTTTGCTCCCTTTCAGTGGTAAGGCGGAGCAAGGGTCCCACTCCGGCCGCGTACACCCCCCCGCAAGCCCCGTTCCCTCTTACCAAGGGGTGGATGCCGGCTCGGGGTCCCAGGCGGTAGGCGCAGGCGGCACAGTCGCGGCCGCAGTCTGCCCGTGCCCGCGGCAGCAAGCAGGTGCTGAGCGCCAGCAGCGAGCAGCCGAGTCTCAGGAGAAGCGCCATGGGGCTGCGAGAAGGAGAGGTCAGCCAGGAACCGCCTCCCTCCGTTCCCATCCTCATCCCCGGTGCTGCCTCGGTGGAGAGGTCGGCAGCCTCCCGCGGCTCCCACCCCGGGCACTGCCTCCTCCAGCTTCGGAGCAGGAAAAAGCGGCACCGTTAGGCACCGCGGCGTAAAACTATGCCCAGTCTCACGGAACTCCGCTAACACTCGCTTTGTGGCGCTGGAGTGGTTGCGCTTGCGAGGTACGCCGGCGCTTAAAGTAAGCGGGAGCTTAGCGACTGCGGCGCAGCGGAGTTGCGCCCGGGGAGGAGCAGACCCGAAGGACGAAGCGCCCAGAAACTGCCGTCCAGTGAAAGTCCCCGTCCCGAGCCCCTTCATCCCACCCTTCCGCAACACCCGCGCCTCACGGGGACCCCCGCCCGTCTCGGACGGGACGGCAGCTCCTCCCGGGAAGCCTTTCCTACCGCAGCGCCCCGAGTAGCTGCCCCGACGCCGTGCCCCAGCGCCGGCAGAGCTACCCCCGCTGCCTTTCCCTGCCGCTTCACTCACACACAGGCTGCCGTCCGGGCTCCCTGGAGTCGCTGTGCGCGGAATGGGATGCGCCTTGCAGGAGCCTTAGCGTGCGACCCGCTGTAATTTATAGGGAGGCCGAGCAGCCTCTGGAGAAAGCCCGGGGGAGAGGAACCGGGAGCCCGCGACTGCTGCCAGGCTCGGTGAGGGCGGCCGGGGAATGCCGAGCCGGGGGCCCGCTGCCGAGCCGAGCGGGTGCGAGCGGCGGCACTTTATAATTAGGGAACGCGGGGACAGCGCAGCCTCCCCCAATCGCCGTCGGGCTCCCGCTGACGCAGCACCTACGACATCCCCCCCCCGGCACCACTGCCCCGCTAACGGGGTTCGGGATGGGCGGGGGAGGGTGCTCCTGCCGTCGGGAGGAGGGGGGGACCTGCACCGTGAAAGTTACCGGGAGAAGTTTCCACCGGGGGTGGGCAGGGATGAGGCATCGCCCTGAGTCACGATGTGGGGGGTGAAGAAGAGGAGCTCTGGGGCTGGTGGCAGCCCTTCTGCTCAGGGGAGAGAGACCCTCAGTGTTGCACAGGGTTTAAGTGGGGGAGAAGGGGCGTGGGGGGGGGGATGTGTGTTCGGTTGTGTCCTT
>VWYK01034544.1:43111-54435 GCA_013399775.1 Semnornis frantzii
TGAAAGTGGATGTTAGGAGGAAGTTGTTTGCAGTGAGGGTGGTGAGACACTGGCACAGGTTGCCCAGGGAGGTTGTGGCTGCTCCCTCCCTGGAGGTGTTCAAGGCCAGGTTGGAGGAGGCCTTGAGTGACCTGTGCTAGTGGGAGGTGTCCCTGCCTATGGCAGGGGGTTGGAACTGGCTGATCCTTGAGGCCCCTCCAACCTTCCCATTCTATGATTCTATGATTTCAATGACTCTGCTGAAGTTCCTTAGAACCTGGTTGCTGGAATCCTCCTGAAGGACATTAAGAAGCCTGGATTTTCCACAAGGAAAAATGTGTTTTCCATGGCACTGGGCAATGAATGTTTCATTTACCAATTTCCACACAGTATTTTCTACTGGCTCATGTCTGGTCTGAGCCAACATCAAATGTTTCTTGAGGACCTCAACCAAATACAATGAAAAATCAATTCACTGCACTTCTTTGATGTTTGGCCTAAAACCAATGAGGGAACATTAGTTAGAACACTGGTGTCATTCCATGTGGAATTATTCCTTTGATGAAAACCATCAGCACTGCAGTTCTGCTTATTATGTGGCTTTGCATGCCCTGTGCACATAAAATCAGAGGTACTATTGCAGGAGCTGTTGGCTTTAATTTAGTATAAAAGCAGAGGGGTTTGTACCTTCTTTCTGCCAGGGATTAAGAAAAATAAAATTGAAACAGTGTGGTGAGCCCTTTGAGTTCAGGAGTGGCATATTAATGTGCAAAGCAACAGAATCACAGAATGGGAAGGTTGGAAGGGACCTCAAAGATCATTCAGCTCCAACCCCCTGCCAGAGGCAGGGACACTTCACACTAGCACAGGTCACTCAAAGCCTCCTCCAACCTGGCCTTGAACACCTCCAGGGAGGTTGTGGAGCACAGAAGCACTGAACATGGTCAAAAGATCACATTGGCTGCTTCTGTGCTCCACAACCTCCCTGGGCAACCTGTGCCAGTGTCTCACCACCCTCACTGCAAACAACTTCCTCCTAACGTCCACTTTCAGTCTCCCCTCTGCCACTTCAAACCCATTCCCCTTGTCCTGCCATTCCAAGCCCTTGTCAATAGTCCCTCTCCAGCCTCCCTGTAGCCCCCTTCAGATCCTGGAAGGCTGCTCTAAGGTCTCCTGGAAGCCTTCTCCTCTGCAGGCTGCAGAGCCCCAACTCTCTCAGCCTGTCCTCACAGCAGAGCTGCTGCAGCCCTCTCAGCATCTTGGTGGCCCTCTCTGGACTCAAACCTTGCTACATCTTTACTGCTAGGTGGAAGCTTCTAGTTGGGTTTTGGGGCTTCAAATGAGAAAGAGAGAGCTGAATGCATTCTGTTGAAGCTTTGATGTCCTCTTTGTTGGGAATGTGGCAGAGCTACTGAGCTGCAGGTCAGAAGTTTAAAAGTAGACAACTTCCACAGGAGTGGGGATTGCTTCTTTTTCCATGAGATGATTTTGGTGCCAAACCAGTCACAGAGCATCACAGAGTGGTGGAGGTTGGAAGGGACCTCTGGGGATCATCTACTCCAACCATGCTGCTACATCAGGTTGCCTCAGGATCACAGCTAAGTAGGTTTGGAATCTTTCCAAAGAAGGAGGCTCCACAACCTCTCTGGGCAGCCTGCTCCAGGGGTACAACATGCTCAAGGTAAAGAAGTTTATTACAGATTCCCAGATTCACAGCTTTCATTGGGTTGGAAGGGACCTTTCAAGGCTCCCTTGCAGTCAGCAGGGACATGTCCAACTAGATCAGGCTGCCCAGGGCCACAGGTTTGATCTTGGATGTCTCTAAGGACAGGGTCTCAAACACCTCCCTGGGCAGCCTGTGCCAGTATTTTGTCACTGTCATTTTCCTGTCCCTCTGTCTTCCCAGGTGCCACAGAAACCAGCAGGACCATTCAGAAGAGCATGTAGCCCTTACTGTGCACATGGATAAAAGAGAGCTTCACTCCTCAGGCCTTTGAAGCC
Source organism: Semnornis frantzii (assembly GCA_013399775.1). NCBI lineage: Eukaryota > Metazoa > Chordata > Aves > Piciformes > Ramphastidae > Semnornis > Semnornis frantzii. Next base: position 45,092 of record VWYK01034544.1, read on the forward strand.
AAGACAATCCAAATTCATCAAATTTCCTGGCTCTTCTAAGGGAAATGAACAAGAAAAGGAGCTGATAAGCCTCAGAAGTAAGTTTTACCTTAGGAATTACCCAAAACCCCAACCCAAACAAACAAAACCCAAACCAAAGTGAGACTTTTTAATCTCTACATTTGTGTTTTTAAACACAAATTTCTGAGGTGATGCCTGCATGGTTGGGGTAGAAGGTCACATGCCATCATTTGGACATTAGGAGCAAGTTCTTTACAATGAGGGGTAGTGAAATACTGGAACAGGTTGTCCAGAGTGGTGGTGGAGGCTCCATGCCTGGAAACATTCGAGGTCAAACTTGATGGTGTCCTGAGCAACCTGATCTAGTTAAAGATGTCTCTGCTGACTGCAGGGGGTTGGACAAGATGACCTTGGAAGGACCCTTCCAACCTGCTGCAATCTATGACTTTATGATTCCTTGATCCATGCCCATGCTCTGAGGCAGGAGGGAAGAGAGGCAGCCCAAGTCCCAACAGCAGACACATGGGCAGGACTCACTGCACTGAGCTGCTTCTGCATCAGCCAGTGCTGGCTTCTCTCTGAAGAGAAGAGGTAACAATCTGCATGAAAGCCTCTGCCTGTGGCCTGGGAGGCCTGTGACAAAGTCCTGGTTTTGATGAGTTGTTTCACTTTTGGTTCAGATGATGACAAATTCTGTATTTTGAATCTCCAACTCCCCCCCTCACACCTTTTTTTTCCCCCTCCCCTACATAAAGTGCATGTGAACAAAAGGGAAAAGAAAAATTATAGCAGTGAGCATAAAAGAAATGCTAAATTTGAAATTAAATGAAGTTCAGATAATCATCTGTCACTCAGTGTCCCAGTATTATCCCTTAATAACCTTATTGTCTCTTTGCCTATTTGCTTCTTATCTATTTAAAGCAGTTGTTTATCATTCACAGCCTGATTGGTTCATCCTCTATGTGTTTCCAAAAGAAAGGGAAGATAATATCCCTAGGACTCAGATAGTTTTTCCTCCTTTTTGTTCCATTAGTTGATGAGAAAGTGAGGAATTAGCATTAAAAAACCCTCCCTTTGCTAGCACTGGATTGAAGATGGCCTGGAAATACAGGGCTTGGAGCCAGAGCCATCTTTGCCAAAGTTTGGATGAGCTCAGATTTGGACTCTGGGGCTGGCAAAATGCTGATCCAGGCTAGCAAAGCAGAAAGTGCAGGAAAAGCACAGCCTTTTGTTCCAAATGAATAACAGAGACCCTGAGGGTCTCCACTGTCAACTGCTTAACTCATTTAGTGTGTGGACTGTTCTGGGCTCCCATAAGCTCAGAATTAAGCACTGTAAACTGCCTGAAGATATGGGGAGCTTGAAGAGACCAAACAACTTTGAACCTGGCACAACCAACCCCAAGAAACTACTGTGGACACCCACAAACATGTTCATCTTCACTGCTGGAGGCACTGAAGTACAGTCAGGGGGGCTGGTTGTGCTAGGCAGTTAGTACATACACTAAACCTCCACAGAGCAAGAACTGGGCTTCAAAATAGCACTTTGGGGGATGCTTTATAAAGGATGATGTTGGACTTTGTCAGTGCATTCCCAGTCAGCCTGGTTTTAACCACATTGGTGCTCTGAGGATTGGTAGCAGAGCTGCAGAGCCACCTCCATGTCAATCCACATGTATGACCTGAAGCTCTGTCCCAGGTCTGGATGCTCCCACCAGACCCAGTGGGAAATGAGTGCTGGGCTGTTTGAACTCATGATTGGACTAATATCCAGCTAGTATCCAACATCAACTTTGGACTTTAGGTTGGATATTAGGAAGAATTTCTTGACTGAACTAGTGGTGGGACATTGGAACAGGCTGCCCAGGGAGCTGGTGGAGTCACCATCCCTGCAAGTGTTCAACCCATGAGTAGATGTGGCACTCTGGGACAAGGAGGTGTTGGGCAGAAGGTTGGGCTTGATGAGCTTAGAAGTGTTTTCCATCTTTAATGATTCTGTGATGGATGTTAGCTGTACTGCTCTCTGGTTGCTCTTGGTCACAGAAACAGATTTTCTGGATAGATTCAGGTGGGCAAAGGGCTGAGGGGTGGTAACCCACATGTGTCAGCTTCTCCTGCACAGAGGAGGATAAATACACTGTACCAACTCCACAAACACTCAGACCTTGCCTGTGTTTCTTTGGCATGGTGTTCAGGAATGCTCTGAGGCATTTGGCACTCATTAAAATGGGAAATGTTGAGTTAAATATGAGTAAGACCTGGTAACAAAGCCACTGCTGCACCTACCTTCCTTTCAGGTACTCTTCTATGAAGTATTGATTCCATCCTCTGTTTTCAGTCTCATCTGAAATGGCAATATTCTGTGCAGCATCTGGAGTGTGCTGGCTGAAGGACAGCTTGGTGGGTTCCAGTGTCTGTGAGACAGTTTAGGATCAATGGTAGGTTTCAGGACCTCAGTCAGATTTTGGTGTGCTATCTGAAGAGTTTAGCCCAGCAGGTCATCTGGCAGGGACTGAGCTAAAGTGAGCACTTTCCCTTGTGTGCTGGGCTGAGGGAGGTGGTTGGAGGCTGTGTTCAGCAGTGGGATTGGTAGCCTTGGGCAGTTGAGGTGGGAGGATGGAGGGGACAGAAGCTACTGCTGCTGCTAGCCCACCATGGGCTGTCAGATGTACAAGGGGCAGGGACTGGAGCAGCTCTGCTCTGAGGACAGGCTGAGAGAGTTGGGGCTCTGCAGCCTGCAGAAGAGAAGGCTTCCAGGAGAATTCACAGTAGTCTTCCAGGATCTGCAGGGGGCTCCAGGAAGGCTGGGGAGGGACTATTGACAAGGTCTGGGAATGGCAGGACAAGGGGAATGGGTTTGAAGTGGCAGAGGAGAGACTGAAAGTGGATGTTAGGAGGAAGTTGTTTGCAGTGAGGGTGGTGAGACACTGGCACAGGTTGCCCAAGGAGGTTGTGGCTGCTCCCTCCCGGGAGGTGTTGAAGCCCAGGTTGGAGGAGGCCTTGAGTGCCCTGTGCTGGTGGGAGGTGTCCCTGCCTATGGCAGGGGATTGGAACTGGATGATCCTTGAGGTCCCTTCCAACCTTCCCGTTCTGTGATTCTATGACTAGGCAGTGTCACTGTGTGCATGGGGTCAGTGTGAACTGGGATGACTAAAATTCCCCTCTAATTCCCTATCTGCAGGAGTGGGAGCTGTAGCAATCATTGAGGTATGGCATCTTAGCAGACTGAAGTAAACAAAAATTACATTTCCTACCCCAGGCTGTAAACTGTGAAGATGGGAGAGCTGTCACAAGACTGCTCAGCTGTGGTCAGAGCTGGTGCTTCTGGTGCTGGACCAGATGAACAGCTGGCAGGGGTGGGCAACTGATCCATCCTAATCCAGGAAAATCAGCTTTCTCTCCCCTAAAGTGGTAGATATTTCTGTCAAAGCAATCAGCAGTGAACCAGTTAATGATGCTGACAGTGAGAGGCCTGGCTTTCTGGAGGAGCAGCCCACAGCAGACCTCACTCAAAGCTCTTGATGCTACTGAGATGGGCATGTGGCCCCCAGGTTCCTCCCTGTGCAGTCACAGTTGTATAACATTGCTCTTGCAGCCAACACAATTGTTTACTTGGAAAATTTATGTTATTCACTTTTTTCTTGTTCTTTTTTTTTCCTTCTGTGCTTTGCTGTTGCCTTCTTTCCCCCTTCCCCATCTCTCAGTGCACTTTAACAGCTGGAGATGAGGAGAAAGCAGCACCAGGAGAGCAGGCAGCTCTCTGCAGACAGGCAGGGAGTGCTCCAGGGACTACCTCTGGCCTATGGATAACAGATGGGAACTTATGGTCTATAACTTAACAGATGGATCACAGCTCTGTTTTTCACTTGCATGGAGAGAATCAAATGGTTATGGGGCAGCTAAATAAAAGCAGCTAATCAGAAAAGTCTGTGATTCAGTGTAGTCATTTGGGAGGATGTAATTTGCAGGGCTGAAAAACTTGTGGCAGTGACTAATGTGTAAAAGCAATGGCAAGAAAGATGAATTATTGCCCTGATTCAGGTCCTGTAAAACTGTATTTTCTCAAGCAAGCATCTCCAGCATTTTTGTTTTGTCTGCCACTCACAAATACATTTTTCCTCCTGTGAAAAGATGTGATTTTGTTCCAGAAAGTGAAGGTAATTTACCTTGGAGATGAAGATAGAGATGCAGTGTTATATTTTGATGTGACACACTTGATGTACATTTATGTGGGTATGTTTATGCCACCACTCACAACTATCTTCTGTATTTTCTTTGCCAGCTGCCACTAAAGTGACCAAATCAGCAAGAACTTCTGTGACCTTTGTCAATCCCTGAGCCTTTGCACCACAGCTGGACATGGCACTTTTGGGTACATCTCTGCTGGTAATGTGATGGCTTTTTTGGTGCCTTCCATGGATGCTTGTTATGGTAAGAGACAGTTGTTGTTATCATTATCTTTATTCCTATGAAGCATATAGCAAACACCACTCATGAAGTACATTAAATACTTTGATGCTTATATTTCTTAGTAGATTTTCATAATCACACAACTCAGCAAAAATAATGGAGCTGCAACAAAGTCTCTTGGGGTAGTGGAAACCTCAGAGGGTATTATGAATGTTCTCCTTTCTTCCCAGTTCATTTACCAGGCTAAGGGAAAGTGTGGTTTAAGCAAGTCAGATTTCAAAAGATGAAGTTTTCTCTCTTTCCTGGCACAGTCAAAGTTATTTCTGGCCTGAAAAGACTTTGTGTTGGCAGTAGAGGTGCTGATGGACCCACAGTTACAGTCTCTGCTTGATGAGCTTTGGGTTACAGATTTTCTGTAGCCTCTTCATCTCTGACCTGTTTAGGGCAGAGGAAGCAGCAGCCACAACCTCAAGCCCCCAGGCATGCTGTGAGTGTATGTCACCACTGTGCAGCATCCCTCCCCAGCCACATCAGTTCTGACAGCTTGTAAAAGCCCCTGAAAACAGCTTTCTTACCAGCTCAGATCCTCTATCAGCCCATACAAATGGATTAGGGCAGAGAGAGCTGACAGACCAAAAGAATACAAGGATAGCACATTGGTTTGGATCCCTGGGTTTGGGGAGCAGTGATTTTAATACTGGGTATGGATGTTAGAAGTGAGAAGGAGTGTTCCAGAGCTGGCAGAAGGTTGGCAGTTTGCTTTTTTTCACCTTGAAGCCCTTTTTGATAAGCCATAAAGATTCCCTTACATCCTTACCTTTACCATCACACTAAGACTGACTTTACTCTCTGTTTTTCAACCTGTCTTTTACTGCATGAGTATGAGTAAAACAGGAGAATAAAATATAATATCTCAACAACTCTTCTTCATATTTCTTTTCTGCTCTGCTTTCTGTGCCTCTCTTTTAGACCCCTTGCTTTGAATTTCCTCTGGATTTTATACCTCAACACATCAATTTGCTTTCTCCTTTACACTTAGCCTGAGTGCAAATATGAAGTGTGCCCACAAGTCTGTGTTCTCTTTGTCACTGGTTTCTAAGTGCTTTGTTGGGAGAAACCCACACACTCTCCACATTGCCTTGAGAATGGTTAAGAAATTATTGTTTATTATGATAATTATTAGTTGGTAGATTTTGCTCTCCTCCTGTAAGTGCCTGTGAACAAGTGGAGGCACAGTCTCTACATGCAGTGGTAACTGCTGTTTTGCANCTGATGTAAATAATATTGATGTACTTTCAGTTATCATGGAATCATGGAATGCTTCACATCAAGTGCAGTACAGATCTAGGCTGGTGGCATGGGAGAGAGCTGCAGCCACACAGCCATAAACCCATCACACAATCTCAATACATCCACCTCCAAGCCAGGTGCCAGCAGGAGCACCATTAGACCCCATGGGTAAGGGAATCTCTGCCCATACAGTGGTACCTATAGTTTGAGACTAATTATAGACCCACAGAACCATCTTGGCTGGAAGAGACCTTTCAGATCATCAGATTCAACTGTTAACCCAACTCTGCCAGCTCACACTAAGCTTTGGGACAAGGCTGGCTGGTGGGTTTGGCTCCAAGCACAGTGTGGAGTGATTAGGCAACAATGACAACAGGGAGTAAGTCTGGATGAACTCAAAAATACATGGAGCCACAGAATGGCCTAGACTGGGACAGGCTTTCAAGATCACCTACTCCAGTCATGAGCCTAACACTGAGAAGTCCCAGGCTAAACCATAGCCCTGAGAACTCCATCTGCACCACTCAGATACCCCCAGGGATGGGGATTCTACCACCTCTCTGGGCAGCCAGTTCCAATGCTTGATAAACTTTTCAGTGAAGAAATTCTTCCTAATATCCAACCTAAGCTTCCCTTGGTACAACTTGCAGCCATCTCCACTTGTCACTTGTTATTTGACCTAACAGGCTAACTCCACCTCCCTACATTCTCCTTTCAGGCAGCTGTTTAGAGCAAGGAAGTCTCCCCTCAGCCTTTTCTCCAGGCTGAACCACACCAATTCCCTCAGACACTCCTCACAAGACCTGTTCTCAACACCCCTCCCCAGCTTCAGTGCCCTTCTCTGGACATGCTCCAGCCCCAAATGTGTCTCCTCACTTCACGCTGGTGCAAAGTTGGACTGAAATGAGCCCTTGAACTGCAGCCACTTTGCAGTTATTAGCATTTCTAAGCAAGAAGTGAAAGAGGAAAGTGGTTTTATATTGCTGCTGAATTGACCTTTTGATTGAAAGGCAGCTAAAGGTGGATATGTGCATGCTCATAAGTATGCTTCTATTACAAGAATGATTATTTAGATTGCTGTTGAATTTTATGGCTCATAACCAAGCTCCCTTATAGGCTGTTTTAAATGAGATGGGCTGCAGACTAAAAGGGTTTATGTGTGCTGGGTTACAGTTAGGTATTAAAAGCATCTCACAAGCCTGTTTCCTGACATTAAATAAATCTCTTTGAAAGTTTCTTTTTGAATGAAACTCTGATTTAATCGAAGAGTTATTTACAGGGAAAGCTTGTGGAAGATTTCTGAGCATCTATATGGTTAATGGAACAAAGCATCTCAGTTTTTGCATTTGAAATGATTGCTGGAGTCAATTAGAATCTATTATATATGAAATTAAGGGGTCAAAAGAAAAAGGAAATGGAAAGAAAACATTTCCACTGATCAGAAGTCACACTTTGCCTCTAGAATTTCCCTGTGAGAAAGCTTAAGGCTCTGGATTTAGCTGTGGCTCAGACATGTCAGAAATCTCAGTGAAAGGAAGTTTTTCAAAACTTTATTTCCCTATATTGTAAACCTGAAAGGTTTAAAGAAAGTATTTACAGAGGTTGTATCAAACAAGCAAGTTCAGGCTAGTACAGAGTCACAAACCTCAGATGGCTTCATTATGGTCACTTGAGTCTGCTACAGGGGTTAGTTTAAGTAAAATACTGTATGTGGTGCTTGGGAAGGTTGTGTGGCTGGCAAAGTCCTAGGTCTGTGCTGTGGGCAAAGTCCTTGTTCTGTGCTGTGAGCAAAGTCCTAGGTCTGTGCTGTGAGCAAAGTCCTTGTTCTGTGCTGTGAGCAAAGTCCTAGGTCTGTGCTGTGGGCAAAGTCCTTGTTCTGTGCTGCTGGCAAAGTCCTTGTTCTGTGCTGCTGGCAGAGTCCTTGTTCTGTGCTGCTGGCAAAGTCCTTGTTCTGTGCTGCTGGCAAAGTCCTTGTTCTGTGCTGTGGGCAAAGTCCTTGTTCTGTGCTGCTGGCAGAGTCCTTGTTCTGTGCTGTGAGCAAAGTCCTTGTTCTGTGCTGCTGGCAAAGTCCTTGTTCTGTGCTGTGGGCAAAGTCCTTGTTCTGTGCTGCTGGCAGAGTCCTTGTTCTGTGCTGCTGGCAAAGTCCTTGTTCTGTGCTGCTGGCAAAGTCCTTGTTCTGTGCTGCGGGCAAAGTCCTTGTTCTGTGCTGTGGGCAAAGTCCTTGTTCTGTGCTGTGGGCAGAGTCCTTGTTCTGTGCTGCTGGCAAAGTCCTTGTTCTGTGCTGTGGGCAGAGTCCTTGTTCTGTGTTGTGGGCAAAGCTGAGACTTTAAGAACAGAATCAGGCTGCATTCTTGCTGTGGAATGCTATGTTGTGAAGTGATGAAAGCATTTGTCTATGATTTCAGTTTATACCTTTAATTTTGTTTTAAATTTGAGTATCAGAAATGACATAGTGGACATGAAGGATCAAAGTTATCTATTTGCAGGCAGCAAATGCAAAGGACACAGCTGAGCACCTCAGGATGTGCTGTCATTGCTTACTCCACTGGGCAGCAGGAGGAATGATTTACCAGGACCATCACCTCCCTCACAGTTCACATCTTTGTTACTTTAGCCTTTTTTGGGGGGGTTAAACATCCACACATTTAAAATTCTTAGTCAGTTTATTCAGTGTCAGGCAAGCAATTATACCATCAATGGTTTAAAGGGTGAGTCAGCTCCAGAGGATGTGTCTTTATTATATTTTCTGTTTGAGGTAATCTGTCTTTGGGCACACCAGAAGTGCAGCAAATACCTATAAAGAGTTGTGTGACTGCAATCAGTGTTTTCTGTGTGATTTCAGCTATGCTGTGGTTTCTTTGATTATGTTTAATGACACTGCCTCCATTCCTGGCTGTTATATGAATTCCTGTGTGAAATGTATGACTGAATCATATTTATAGCACACTTTACACTTGCCTTTTGGATCAGTGCAATGAAGTTCTCTTAAGGATCTTCAGAGTTTGTGAGCCTGAGCTTGCTGGAAATATTGGGCAGGTATTTATTGTCTCAGAAGATAAATTTCATCATTACCCTTGCTAGGAAGTTAGAAAATAAATTCCATCAATACTCTTACTATTAAATTTTCTTTGGAATGCTCAAAACTGTTCTAAAGTAGAGTTATTAATGGTGATAATCATGGAATGATGGAATGGTTTAGGTTGGAAGGGACCTCAAAGATCATCCAGTTCCAGTGGACACCTCCCACTAGCACAGGGCACTCAAGGCCTCCTCCAACCTGGCCTTGAACACCTCCAGGGAGGGAGCAGCCACAACCTCCCTGGGCAACCTGTGCCAGTGTCTCACCACCCTCACTCCAAACAACTTCCTCCTAACAGCCACTTTCAATCTCCCCTCTGACACTTTGAACCCATTCCCCTTGTCCTGCCATTCCCAGACCTTGTCAATAGTCCCTCCCCAGCCTTCCTGGAGCCCCCTTCAGATCCTGGAAGGCTACTCCAAGGTCTCCTGGAAGCCTTCTCTTCTGCAGGCTGCAGAGCCCCAACTCTCTCAGCCTGTCCTCACAGCAGAGCTGCTGCAGCCCTCTCAGCATCTTGGTGGCCTCCTCTGGACCTGCTCCAACACTTCCATGTCCTTCCTGTGCTG
>VWYK01034544.1:56401-73838 GCA_013399775.1 Semnornis frantzii
CAGGCCAGTTAAAACCAGTTCAACTTGAGCTCCAGGCCACTTAAAACCAGTTCAACGTGAGCTCCAGACCAGTTAAAACCAGTTCAACTTGAGCTCCAGACCACTTAAAACCAGTTCAACTTGAGCTCCAGGCCACTTAAAACCAGTTCAACTTGAGCTCCAGGCCACTTAAAACCAGTTCAACTTGAGCTCCAGACCACTTAAAACCAGTTCAACTCGAGCTCCAGACCACTTAAAACCAGTTCAAATTGAGCTCCAGGCCAGTTAAAACCAGTTCAACTCGAGCTCCAGACCACTTAAAACCAGTTCAAATTGAGCTCCAGGCCAGTTAAAACCAGTTCAACTTGAGCTCCAGGCCACTTAAAACCAGTTCAAGCCAAGACCATTTCGTAGGAGAAAGAAGCCTCACCAGCCACTGTTGCAGCCTAGGCTTTGGTGCAGAGCATCCTGTCTCATATCCTGGTGTGGTACCCATGGATGGGTTTTACTCAGCAGGATGAGTTCTCCCCTTTATTGTGGTTCTGCTGTTTCTCACCTTTCATATTTCAGGAGCAGAGTTTGAGTAGCAACACTTTTTGTGTAGCCTGAGTCAGACTCCAATGCTTATGAAGAGATCTTACGCATTTTCTGTGGACATAATGACAGCCAAAGAGCAGGAAAGTGCATGGAAGGTTTGGAAACTGAGAAGCTAGATGCATGCCTTAATTGTTCACCAAGTGAAAGACTTCTGTCACAACAAAGCTTTTAGCATCCAGCAGAGAGTGTATGGATAGTCTAATTTCTTATTAATCAGCAAAGTGCCTGTTACAGCAGTGAGTGAAGTGGGCTTCCAAAAATTACCACTCTTTAATTGCCCAGCTGGAATTATAAACAGTTATCAAATCTGACTGCTGAAGTCACAAATCCATCTTTGAGGTGGCTTATTAAATCCTGCCTCATCTCAGGCAGGGTGAAAATGGAGCTGTAGAAGACAGAGTTGAGTGGCTGTGATCTTGGTGCTGTTCAGCTGGATAATAGTCCTGCAGATGTTGGAATAAGCTTGTTCTGCACATTTCTTGTTAGTCCAGTGCTAATCCCTTTGGCCCAGTTCTCCAGCTGCAACTTGGAAGTGGTTGGCACATTTCTTCTTAGGGGTCATGACTTAGAACATGTGGAGTTTGCTGGTGAGGGCTGTTCCACACACAGGCATGACCTTGACTTTGTGCCTTCTGAACAGGCATCTCTGAGCAGGTTTGCCTTTGTGTTTGGGGCCAGCTCGGAGGATGCCCTATGCCAGCTGTAAGCAGGAGAGAGAAGTTTGCCAGCCTCTCTAACTGGTGTTCTGTGTTGGACCTGGTACCTGATGTGCAGGCAGAGCTCTCCCAGGAATCACTCTTGCTTCTCCCATGATAAATATTCCTTACTGGTGATAGAGAGTGTGGCACAGGGCAGGGGAGGTCGGTGGAGACTCCAGGAGGGTTGCAGAGGGCAGTGGAGCTTGTGCTGAGGGCTCTGCATGCACCTGCAATGGGATGAGAGCTGCTGTAGCAGTGACAGTGGAGGTGACCTTGGGCTGCCTCTTGCCCTCCCAGCCACTTGGCTGGCCTGATGCCATCACCTGGACTGCAGCTGTGTCAGTCTCATTTCCCTGTCCTAGAATCATAGAATGTCAGGGGCTGGAAGGGACCTCAAAAGATTGTCTGGTCCAGCCCCCCTGCCTGAGCAGGATCACCTAGAGCAGATGGCACTGAAGTGCATCCCTGTAGCAGAGTGGGATCCTCTCTAGCTCAGTGGCAGCAAGCTCTGCAGTTACTCAAAATCCATCTAACCATTTGTCCCTGGGATCTCAACCCCCCTTGCAGATACCTCTGACTTCAGCACTGGGGAAGCCTGAGCACCACTCACTGCCTTGCTTATGGAGACAGACCTGGGACTCAGAAATAAAGACAATAAATGCTATTATCTGACCAATACAGAACCAATGTTATCAAGGACATGGATGGAGACTGTGATAAACTGACAGATGAATAGCCCTAAAGCAACTTTAATACAGAGTAGGAATAAAACTGATGATCCTTGAGGTCCCTTCCAACCTTACCAGTCTATGATTCTATGATTCTGTGATCTGTAGCAATAAATAAATTGTCCAAATGTTCACTTAAAGCCAAACAGAATTCATCTGATCTTGAAAACTAAACAGTTCTGGATGCAGTTTTTGGCCAGGAGATTTCCCAGATGCCATAAGCAGAGGCCATGAGTTGTGGCTGGAGGTTTGGCAAATGCCAGACCACAGCAGTCAGATGAGTGGAAAGTCTTCTCCTGGCCCAGTCACAGCTGCTGATTTGACAGATGGGAATAGTTTGTTTGCAGTGGGGCCTGGTGACGTCTTCCACTCTGACAGCTGCCAGAGGCACAACTGAGTGATCTGACCCAGGCTGTCAGCTTCCAGTGTTCTGTGACACCAGTGGGTGAAAAATGGCACATGTGAGCAAAGTACAGGCATGCTGGGAGGGGAAACTGAAGACAGGCTAATTAGCAGGATGGCTTGGATTTCTGACCCTTCATAGCTCGATGCTAAGGGTTCTGGAATCAGAATCTTTCTATAATGTGTAAAAATATGTCTCATCTGACACCTCAGATCTTCACGTCCCAAGCTAGCAATTTGTCATGGGCTTTGTGGTCACAGGGAGCATTTACAGCCTTTGGGCAGAGACTCATTTGCTTTACGTTGCTAGAAACTGGGAAGCATTTGTCTGATGTCAGCAGAATGACAGCAAGGCAGCACAAATGTGATGGTTTGGGAGTTCCCTGCCCCCCTACACTTTGTAAAATCACTCAGGCTGGACTCAGCCAGCTGGAAGTTAAGGACTGAAGCTCCATTTACAGCTCAGCACAATGTACAACCAGAGATATACACAACAGACAGGAATAGTTACAGACACAGACAAGTTAAAGGGAATACAGAAACACAATTCCCCTCCCAGAGATCAGAGTCCCCAGAGGGGCTCCCAACCACCCTGCCACCTTCTCCCCACCCCTACACCTTACCCCAGGGTTTACCTTACACACAAGGTGAGTTTGGAGGATGGGCCAGGGGGGTTAGAGGGAAAGTGGTTAGTGAAGTTATTCAGCAGAGAGGAGAGGACCCACTGGCTCCCAGAGAGAGACCAAGAGACTGTCTTATCTATGTTTATGTTCTTAGCCTTATACATCTGTCCCTGCCTATGGCAGGGGTTTGGAACTAGATGATCCTTGAGGTCCCTTCCAAGCTTACCATTCTATGACTCTATCTCAGCAAGCCTATGAGTGCAGCAGACATCAGCAGTGTTTTCTTTTCACAGCCTATAATATAATTTTCTCCATTAAAAGATTCCAATTAGCCTCAAAGCAGCAGCACAACGAGTGACTGGAACCAGGTCCTGCATCTGACAGGGTGTTTTGACTGGCTGATGACAACCAAATAAGATACACCCAGATTCCCAGAAGCATTTTCATGAGCTACTGTCAGATTAGCTAAAAGCAGAATCTAGAAGCTGGGATTAACAAATCCTTTCCATCCAGGTTTTATTGCCGAGCAGACAAATAATGTAACGAAAGCCTTTAAAAATGTGCATCCTTTTGTGTAGCTGGAGAAAACTCACATTGCCCATCCTGGTGGAAAACATTACAAATTCAAGTCACTTGAGGCTCCAGTGCTCTCCTTTTCTGGTTTTCAGAGTGCTTTGTTTCTTGCAAGTGATACACAGCAATATTTGCTGGGATAGAGGTCGCTGCCAGACAAACCCTGCAGAAGTGCCTGTGACTCTCTCTTCCACCCCCTCATCACTGGGCTCTGCTCACCTAGATAGCTTTTCTTTGTTCTTTGAGCAGAGATGGTTTATTCCTCCCTGCCCACGCTTTCTGGCTTTCTCTGTGGGGTCTCACCAGTGTGGAGTAGAGGGACAGGATCACTTCCCTCACCCTGCTGCCCACACTGCTCTTGCTGCAGCCCAGGCTCTGGTTGCTCTCTGGGCTGCCAGAGCTCACTGACAGCGCAGATTAAGCCTCTCTGTTGCTTGTGCTTCAAAGCCAAAGCCCAGGTCACCAGCCTCACAGCTGCTGGCTGCTGCTCCATCCACTCACCCGGATGAACACTTTGTGATACTCCTCAAGGGATTTGTTGAAAGCTGCAAGAGTTTCTTCAAAGAGCACCAAAGGATAATGGAGGGTGAAAAGGAGTTGATACCACACAGAAGCTGACAAGGAGTGTTCATCTCCCTTCTCCTGCTGGCTGAGATGAGGGTGGAAACTTCTGGCTATAAGAGCAGATGGGTTCTCTTAAATTCCATCTGGCTATAAGAGCAGATGGGTTCTCTTAAATTCCATGTACCATTTTCATCTCAGTGATTTGACTAAAAGCCTTAACCTGGTGTTTCCTCCAGTCTAGAAAACCAAACTGAGCCTGCTTTCCCCAAGATACTGAGACAGGTGGTAGCAATGCACTGCTGTCCTTGCTCTGGTTTTTCTCTGTGTGTGAGCACAACCTATTGCAGTTGGAAGGAACCTACAATGATCATCTAGTCCAACTGCCTGACCACTTTGGGGATGACCAAAAAGCTAAAGCAAGTTATTAGGAGTATTATCCAAATACCTCTTAAGCACTGACAGGCTTAGGGCATTGACTGCCTCTCTGGGAAGCCTCTTCCAGTGCTTGACCATTCTCTCAGCAGGGCAATGGTTCATAATGTCCAGCCTGAACTTCCTCCTGTGCAGCTTTGAACCATTCAAAGGAAGGACATGGAACTGTTGGAGAGGGTCCAGAGGAGGCCACCAAGATGCTGAGAGGGCTGCAGNGGTGTTTAGTGAAATGCCATTAGACACTGAAAAGATTACTTTTAAAAAAAAGTATTGGTAGTTGCATCACTTCAATAATAACTTCTTTTTTGTTTTATTTTAATTTATAATCTAGTTAGCTGTACAATATGTGAACATCATGTATCAACCACTTCTGCTGGAAGGAGAATAAGCTCCACGTTCTGCACACATAACCTCCTGTCCTGCCTTAATTCTGTCGCACTCTGCTTTCTCTGCTCCTTCTAATTTTCCCACACATTGTTTCCCTCAAGGCAAAGCTGTGATTAAAGTCCTCTATGACTTAGCCCCCCCCAAATCCTACTGTGTTTGAGCAGATTAAAGCATTAAGTGGATAAATTCTCTCTTAAAAAACTTTACCACAGATTTCCCAAATTTTTAAGCCTCAGTGGGAAGTGATGGAAGCCACAGCACAATGCAGCAAAGCAAGAGCTTACCCCATGCAGCCCAGCGTGTTCCTCAGCCACTGCATTGTGCAGACTCCCAACTCAACATTCCCATTGTCTGCAAGGGCATTTAGAGCCAGGTGTTCATTTTACTTAATCACCTAGGAGACAGTGAGAGCATATTTCCAATTCAATTAAAAACAACCCAAATCCATGTTTTGATAAGGTTGTAATTAAGGCTTGCACAGTGAGGCTGTGTGCTGAGCATCAGAATGTTAATGCTCCTTTTGCACTCTTTGGAGGTAGCCAACAGCAAAGTCTGTGGCACAGAGTGTGATGGCTGTGTGTGTCACCACAGGTTCATTCTTCATGCAGATGTCTGTGCTTTTATTGTGAGGAGGAGTGACCCCAGTGTGAAAATGGCAGAGTCATTCATACAGCTCTAGATCTCAACCACCACTCTTTAATGCAGCAGCAAGAAGGTTGTGATCGAGGAGGGGAGAAAGCAGACCTGATATAGGTGCAGAGCTGTGCAAAGTGAATGCATAATGGATGGGCAAAAAGAGGCAGGCAAACAGAAATGGTGAGAAACTGATTGCCTCTGTCCCATCATAGAATCCCACAGCAATGCAGACACTCAACAGTCTGGCAACAAAGAGCAGTTACAACTTTTTCTCATGGAGAGCCTGTGTGAGACTTGTGTTCACCAAAGGTGCTGATCACCACCTGGTTATATTTCTCCTCTCTACCCAAGGCAGCCCCTTCTGAAATGTGAAATCCAACCTTTGCTATGCAACAAAACAGGAGTGGGAAAGAATAAAGTAGGCATGGTGTCTTGAAATGTGAGGGTGCCCACTCAAGGTGGGAACATGTAACTCATCTGGAGTGACCTCACTGCCTGTGTGCCCACCCCTGGTTCCTCTGCTCAGCCAGGCCAGGTCAGGGCTCAGCACTCAGCTGAGCCAAGCACTGAACACATCACTCAGTGGAGACTCCCTGCCTACCACCTCAGAGCTACTCTGACTGTGTCCACCCCACCTCCCTCCTTTTATCCCCATTCTTTCTTCAGTTATCTATGTCATCTCCTTCTCCCTTTAACTAAGCATTCTCTATCTTCTGTACCAGAACTTTTCTTTCTCATTCCTTTATGTCTTTTTACTCAGGGGGTGTTTCATTTCTATTTTTTTCCTAAAGAAAGCAATATATTCCCCAAAGCCACTATTTTTTCAGAGGAGTTTTAAGTTTCTCCTTTAGAGCAGAAGCCTTACAGTGTGAGGATGCAGTTTACACAAATGAGATATTATGGCAGAACACTTTAACTCTCAAACTGGATGAAGAGAAAGGGAATATAATTTTGCACATGGCATAGCTGTACCTTGGCCAGAGACTGCTCAGTGGGAAATGCCCCACAGAACACTCCTGAGCACTGAGTAGTTTTACTGTATCCACTACCCCAAGCAGGCTCACATGGCAGATTTATCAACTGCCATGATTATTTTTGCTGGGTTTCTATTGCCTTTTAAACAACCCCTAATGTTTTATGTGCTTTATTGACTGCTAAGAACAAGTGCCAATGCTTTCAGGTTTCACCTTCAGTCAGCTCAGAACACATCACTGTAGTAGTGAAGCTGAGATGCTGTTTGCTGTGCCTGTCAGCTTATTGTTTAGCCACAGTGAATTTCATCTCACCTGCCCAGTTGTTATTAAATGTGTCTGCAACTCTGCAGGCTGCCCCAATCTATCCTGAGGAGTGACTTACCATCACAAACATTGCCACCTCACTCTTCATCCCTTTTGCAGACCTTTGAGGAACAGAGTGCTAAGTAAATAGATGTATTGACAGTGTAAAGAAGAGTGGAGGCAATTTGCACATACAGTTCTCCCTGCATGGCTGTGCCAGAGGAGTTACTCAGATGACAAGAGTATGTGCTTCAGGATAAAAAACAGGGGGAAATAATGATGTAGGGAATGAAGACAAACCATTTCCAGTTGTTTTATGATAACCCAAAGTCCCCCAGTCATCCTTGGATGCACAGAGCAATCTAAAAAGAGTTCAGCAACTTTGAGTGGGTAATAAGATTTATATCCAGGAACTGATAAGAGACCCTGAGACATTCAAGGCCAGGCTCAGTGGGACTCTGAGCAACCTGATCTAAGTGAAGACAGCCCTACTGACTGCATGGGGGGTGGACTAGATGAGCTCCAGAGGTGCCTTCCAGCCCAATGCATCCTGTAATTCTATGAGTCTAGGACTCTGGTTCTATGATTCTATGGTTTGAAACCAGAAGACTGAAAACAGATCAATTCCTTACACCTAGGATGAAGGTGGAAAGGGTGGAAAGAAGGATATTGCTATTGATAGTATAGTTTCTGATTGGCTGTCCCAGTACTGTGCATGGTCATATACAACAGTAACATGCTGGGGATCAGGATGCCACTGGGATTCAGATCTCCAAATATGCCCTGTACCCCCAGGGATCAAAACAAGAGGGGTCAGTAATGAGGAAACCTATTTCTGTAGGTTGGGGATTGGGGCAGAACTGTACAAAACTGACCTCAACACCTTATCCTAGAGCAGCAGGCAGCCAAATCCAACCCTGCTGGGCTGTCAGCACTGCTGTAGGAGAGTTCTGTGTCCCATTCCCTCCCTAGCTTTGTATTCCATGAGGATTTTGTTTGTTAGAAGTTTCCATTCAAGCTGGAAAATAACTGCAAAGCCTGGCTTCCACCCAGAGCCCAAGCTCCTGCACAAGCCTGGGAAGTCCAGCACTTCCCAGAAACTCCAGATTCCCTGCAAGCCTGCCATGGGACTGGTCCAGGGACACACCACTGAGTATCATGTTCATGGAAACGCCGGGCTCTAGGCTCCCGAGAATCAGGACCCTGTCTGTTTCGGTGAGGTCTGTCTTAAAAGCAAAAATCAGCTCTTTGTTAGCCGTCTTCATGCCGCGGAGCAGAGTCCACGTCCAGCCATGGATGCGAGATGCACAGAAAGCCTTACAGCCAAAGAGCTCACTGAAGCAGCAGGCAGGTCTGCACCACCCTCACAAAAGCAGTCCTTTTGTTTCCCTTACTGCTGGAATGTCCCAGAGCGCTCTCAGATCACTTTCTTTTGTCATCGAAGTGATAAACTTGGGCCGGCCAGCAGCAGCTTCCTTCCACTATCTACCTGTGGTGGGGAATGGAAAATGCTGACCTTCAAGGAGAAAACAGATCAGATTTCAAAGGACACTGACAAAAGTGATCAATACGAGATTTAAAAGCAAATTAATTGGGGAAACAGCTGTAATTACTGAGGAGTGCACAGAGCACTCAGATCGCCTCAGTCGTTGTATTGGCTTCTGAAAGACAGAGGAGTCGCAGGCAAAGCGAGGTTGCAGCATAAACAGCAAGCCAAATGCAGCTGCCAGAACCACTGGAGGCCCCTGTTTTAATTGCTTGAATATCCAAACAGTCATGTTTGGCATAAAGCAGTCAAGGAGTATCCTCCAAAGTCCACTTTGGGAGAGCAGGCAGAAATTATAACTCGGGGCTTTACTCACAACAAATTAGTCATCCGTGCGTTGCATAATCTTGGGTCAGACAAAGGATGAGCAAGTGGGGAGAGAAGCTCCTGCACTGGCATGGGGATGGAGCTTGAGTGCATGAAGGGGCAGTTTTCTAACTTACAGAGGAGTCAAGAACCCAAAACTCTGAATGAAGGGATTGGAAAAGCCTTGGCTATTCTGTTTACTGGTCTGAGAGGCTACTGAGCATGCAGTATGTTGGTCAGGCCACACCTTGAGATCTGTGTCCAGTTCTGAGCCTCTCAATTTAAGAGAGATGTTGAGGTGCTGGAAGGTGTCCAGAGAAGGGCAGCAAGGTTGGGGAGGGGCCTGGAGCACAGCCCTGTGAGGAGAGGCTGAGGGAGCTGGGGGTGTGCAGCCTGCAGAAGAGGAGGCTCAGGGCAGAGCTCATTGCTCTCTGCAGCTACCTGAAGGGAGGTTGTGGCCAGCTGGGGTTGGGCTCTGCTGCCAGGCACCCAGGACAGAACAAGGAGACACAGCCTCAAGCTGTGCCAGGGCAGGTTTAGGCTGGATGTTAGGAAGATACTCTTCACAGAAAGAGAGATTGGCATTGGGATGGGCTGCCCAGGGAGGTGGTGGAGTGCCCATCCCTGGAGGTGTTTAAGAGGAGTCTGGATGAGGCACTTAGTGCCAGGGGTTAGTTAATGAGAAGGGTTAGGTGCTAGGTTGGCCTCAATGATCCTAGAGGTCTTTTCCAACCTGCTTAGTTCTGTGATTCTGAAGAATGATAGAGAAAACACCAATATGTATGAACATCTTCAATCTGTGATTCTGTGTATTTGACACATAAATAACAGTGTTGGTAGGATCCATCCAAATTCACCTCTGCAAACTGAAACCAGAATATGAAAGGCTACATTTTTACCCACTGAAATTCATACTGATGTGATAAATTTGGCCCAGTTATGGAAAGAAAATTGCAGTGGAAGTGTTCATTTGGAGAGCCTAAGGATACAGCAAGTTTCAGAGATACACAGTGACCATAGAATCATAGATTCAAGGAATTGTTTCAGTTGGAAAGGACTTCTAAGAGTCCAACCACTGACCTAAGGCCACCACAGCCATTAAACCACGTCCCCAGGTGCCATGTCCACATGTTCCTTGTACACCTCCAGGGAAGGTGACTCTACCTTGGGCAGCCTGTTCCAATGCCTGACCACTCTTGCAGGAAAGAAAATCTTCCTAATATCCAATCCAAACTTTCCTTGTTTCAGGGCATTTCCTCAAAGTGCTGTCTGCTTTTTGAGCTTTCATAATGAAGATGTTGATGGTGACCAAATTGTTCTGTAAAGCTGGCTGTTTGATATAGAACTAAAAGCTGCTTCTTTTGCTGCAAGATGTGTGTGACACTGAGGAAAAGTCCACAGTGGAGTAAAGCAAGGAAAGGGTGAGGGCAATTAGTTTTCTGGAGCACTGGAAGGAAACAATGTCATAGAATCATAGAATGGTAAAGGGTTGGAAGGGACCTCAAGGATCATCCAGTTCCAACCCCCTGCCATAGGCAGGGACACCTCCCACTAGCACAGGTCACTCAAGGCCTCCTCCAACCTGGCCTTGAACCCCTCCAGAGAGGGAGCAGCCACAACCTCCCTGGGCAACCTGTGCCAGTGTCTCACCACCCTCACTGTAAAGGACTTCCTCCTAACATCCACTTTCAATCTCCCCTCTGCCACTTCAAACCCATTCCCCTTGTCCTGTCACTGCAAGACCTTGTAAATGTCCTGAGAAGCTGGTCAGGCCCAAATTCTCCTGTCTGTACTCACACCTAGCAGAGATAGAAAACCACAGCAGCTGGGAAGAGCCAAGGGTTGCTAAACCCCATCCAGTGCAGGCTGAAGCCAGCAGCAGCTGGGCTGTCACACACTGCTTAATTGCAGCAGAACAACACAATTCATGTGATCCAGGGCTCTCAGGATGCATTGGTAGCTAAACCATGGCTGTGAGGGCTTTTGGGGCATCCTTTTCTCCAGTTTGTTGAATTCACTGGATTGAAGCTGTGGACTCGCAGCCCCTCAGGGTGAGCAGATCACCTTTCAAGGAACACATTTAATAAAATACAGCTCAGGCTGTGGCTTTTGCAGGGCCACTCATACTAAAACAATAATGCAGTGCACAAAGAGCAAACAGAGGTATTCTCAGTCCTGCCTTGTTTCTCCAAAAAGTTTTTTTTCAAGTCCATTTCTATTCTGTTTGGGTACTGCTAAGGAAATTTGCAAATGCATTGATGAGCTGTGAAGAAGTGAATTGTGCCTTCATGCTTCATGCAGGCTTTGGCAACT
Source organism: Semnornis frantzii (assembly GCA_013399775.1). Taxonomy (NCBI): domain Eukaryota; kingdom Metazoa; phylum Chordata; class Aves; order Piciformes; family Ramphastidae; genus Semnornis; species Semnornis frantzii. Next base: position 67,463 of record VWYK01034544.1, read on the forward strand.
TTTCTCCCCCATTATCACTTCCAATTTGTTTTGGTGACTTTATTCCTCTCAGAGCCTACAGGAGGAGTTCAGGTTGGTTTATTTTGACCCTAATTGTCACAAATATGCAAATATTTGGAAATTAAATTGAAAAAGTAATTGCCCAATTCTAAATTCCTGGAAATTGCCTCCCTTCACCTTCCAAACACATTACTCCCCTCTTCAGCTTGCCAGAAAATGATAGCACTTAATGTTGGCTGGCACACTGAGATCTCTTGGTGCATGCATAACAAGACTTTCTGTAGGCTGGTTTAGTGAGTGCTCATATTAGATGCAGTCTTTCTCTGGGACAAGAAGATGTACCAGCCAAATGCTGTCCTACCAGCCAAAGAAACCTGATGGATGCTTAATGCAGTACATTTTCTTTGGTAGGATGAAAAAGGAGGAGAAACTTTCCTCCCTGAATGCTAAAGATTGTTGAGTTGTATGAATTTCTCATTTCTTGTCCTGAAATGCAGGCATGCATTGAGTAAAGAGTGAAGCATCATTTGTTGCACCAGCAGAACACCAGTGAGCCTTTGTGGTGGTGACTGTTGGCAGATGGTATTGGAGTGCTGTCAGCTGATGAAGCAAGTAATCACTGACAAGGTAGGTGACAGCCATCAGAAAGGTCTCCTAGATCATAGGTCTTAGGGGTGATTAGCATCTCCTTGTCACATTCATATGTGCATTATTCCAAGCAGACAATACCTGGGTCCAGGCAATCCCAAGCACCAATACAGGCTGAGCAGTGCCTGGCTGGAGAGCAGCCCTGAGGAGAGGGACTTGGGGATGCTGCTGGATGAGAAGCTCAACATGAGCCAGCAGTGTGCACTTGCAGCCCAGAGAGCAACCAGAGCCTGGGCTGCAGCAGGAGCAGTGTGGACAGCAGGGTGAGGGCAGTGATCCTGCCCCTCTGCTCCCCACTGCTGAGACCCCACCTGGAGTGCTGCATCCAGTGCTGGCGCCTCTGGGACAAGAGGGCTATGGAGATGCTGGAAGGTGTCAAGAGAAGGGCCACGAGGATGAGCAGAGGGCTGGAGCTGCTCTGCTGTGAGGAGAGACTGAGGCAGTTGGGGCTGTGCAGGCTGGAGAGGAGAAGGCTCCCAGGTGACCTTCTTGTGGCCTTCCAGGATCTGAAGGGGGCTACAAGAAAGCTGGGGAGGGACTTTTGAGGCTGTCAGGGAGTGATAGGACTGGGGATAGGAATGGAGCAAAGCTGGAAATGGGGAGATTCAGATTGGATGTTAGCAAGAAGTTGTTGAGCATGAGGGTGGTGAGAGCCTGGCAGGGATTGCCCAGGGAGGTGGTGGAAGCCTCATCCCTGGAGGTGTTTAAGGCCAGGCTGGATGAGGCTGTGGCCAGTCTGATCTAGTGTGAGGTGTCCCTGGGCATGGCAGGGGAATTGGAACTGGCTGCTCCTTGTGCTCCCTTCCAACCCTAACTGATTCTATGATTCTAATATCAGCAGCATCTGTGAAGTGTCCTGTGGTGTTTAGGACTGTTCACAACTTGGATAACATTTTTCTCTCCAGAACTGAGATGAGGTTGCAGTGAGGTTGGGGTTGATCTCTTATCCCTACTACCAGGTGATGGAACTAGAGGAAATGGCTGAAATTGTGCCAGGGGAGGTTTAGGTTGGAGATGAGGAACAATTTCTTTCCTGCAGGACTAGTCAGGGCTGCCAGGGCTGCCAGGGAAGGTGAAGTCACTACCCTGGAGGTGTTCAAGAAACCTGTGAGCATGGCACTTTGGGATGTGGTTTAATGGCCATGGTGATGTTAGGTTGATGGTTGGACTCAATGATCTTAGAGGTCTTTTCTAGCTAAAACAATTCCATGATTCTATAACTCTACATCTAACTAATAGTTCATTGCCGACCTGTGGAAGTCTGAATGGCAGCTATGGAGAACAACCTCTTCTCACTCTGCTTGGTAAAGGGACACAGCTGTCATATTAGCTGTAGAATTACAACACTCCTGCCACAGAGGAGCTCACAAGGAAAAACTAATTCCAGGTTCTCCTTAGCTCACACTGAGTGGTGGTCAGTAGCCTCTCATTTTACACTCTGAATGTTAAGACACCTGAAATCTCCCCCTTTGGAATCTCCAGTAGCAAGCAAGGGAAATGACTTTTCCAGCACTGGGACAGGCTTTCCAAGCATCCACACTCCAATAAGCATTGCCATTGGGCCTCCCTTTCTGCCTGTAATTCATGCCATAAAGCCCAGTCTCAGCTGTGCCATTGAGCAGTTTCATCATGTGGAGAAATGGATTGTGATGTTAGAAGAGTCCTTTTAAGACACAGAAAATCAGAACTAAGCAGAGGGTTTGCAGGACTGGAAATGACTTTTTGTTTTTCATGAAATCCATAAACCTTTGGAGACTTTTCTCTTGCACAGGATTTAGTATTTATGTGTCAGGAACAATGCATTTCAAAAGAGATCAAACCAAACCTGGGCTGGTTCTACTCTGAATTGTGTGAAAGGCTTATGGGACTTTCTCAGCTCTCAATATGAACTCAGTTGCTTTCTGCTTTATTTTCCTGTGCATGTTTTCCCCTATCATAGAACCACAGAGTGGTAAGGTTGGAAGGGACCTCAAGGATCATCTAGTTCCAACCCCATGTGAGGTGAAAGTTCCTAGAGACAGCAAATGGAAAGACAAAGTGGGCTTTATGTTGGGAAAACCTTGCTCTTGCAGAGAAATGATGCTGCCCTTCTTTCTCACATTGCCTCCCATGAATTGACAAAATGTTTTGAAATGGATTATCACAGCATCACAGAGTGGTGGGGTTGGAAGGGACCTGTGAAGACCATCTAGAGCAGGATCATCTGGAGTCCAACAGCCAGGAACAAGTCCCAGATGGGTTTTGAATGCCTGCAGAGATGGAGACTCCACAACCTCTCTGGGCAGCCTGTTATGTCTATGTATTAAACAGTGAGTTACCTACACTGTTAAAGAACCTATCCCTATGATTCATCCCAAGATCCCACTCCCACTCTCATATAGCTTTAGTCATAATGGGCCAGCCTAGCTGCCTTTGAGATGAAGCCCAGTTGGCTACACAAGTAATTCACCCCAGGACTGCACTGGAAATGGAGCAGTAAGAGTGAGACAGGCAGGGCAAGGAATTTTCTGTCTCAGTAAGAAAGGCACAACAGCAAACAGCTTAATAAGCTAACTGCTTTAATGAGACAGGATAAGAGGAGGAATATAGACAGTGAGTAAGTCTTACATGCCTCCAGATGCCAGGCACTCCAAATCCATGCAGTGTTGGATGGAGCCCAGATGGATCTTCCTGCAGCACACTGCACAGAGCAGATCTGTCCACACAGACAAGCTCTCCCTTTTGCCCAGCCCAGCTAATGAGCACAGCTAAGTTGCAGGCTACAGCAATTACATATGGGTTTCTCCAGCCTTAGGTAGGAGGCTGTGTGGAGCAGACATGGTCTGCTCAAGATCACTAATCCCTTGAAGATAATGTCTTCCACAAGCTCTCAATACACAAGTCTAGATGTGAGGCCTTGAGTGACCTGTGCTAGTGGGAGGTGTCCCTGCCTATGGCAGGGGGTTGGAAGTGGCTGAGCTTTGAGGTCCCTTCCAACCTTCCCATTCTGTGATTCTATGAAATACACCAAGCAATAGCTGTGTAATGAGCTCTGTGCCTTTAGACATTCAGTGACTGCTGCAAACCTCTAGCAATAGAGGTCAGAAACCAGAAGCATCTTCTGCTTACAGGGAGTGGGCAAACTTGGCAAACCCTGTCTGATATAGCCAGAACTTTCCAGGGAGAAAACACCCTTGAATTTGTATGTCCACTGTTGTATATCAAAGAGCAAAAACCTTCAGCAGTTCTTTATCCTGCAGCATGGTTTGCTCAATATATTTATGGAAGCCATGATTCGATTTCCTCTGATTGATGTTGGCAGAACTATTAACTGTACAAAATTAACAGCTAACAATGGCAAAATCACTCAGAGCAAGCCATGGTCTCTGGGCAGCTAAGGCAGAACCCTTTGAGTACTCTCTAAACTACTCCTTTTAAAGCCTTTTCCTCAGTGTGCTGGTTTGAGGCTAACTGGAATATTTTAATGCAAAAAATGAGATGCTAGGCTGTGAAAAGCAAACACTGCTGGTGTCTGCTGCACTCACAACCTTGCTGAGATGTATGAAAACAAGGACACAGACACAGATAAGACAGAGTCAGTGTGTCTGCTCCCTGGGCTTCTGCTGTGTAACCCAGCTAATGATTCTGCTTCTAACCTCCCTGCCCATCCTCCAAACTCACCTTGCACATAAGGCAGACCCTGGGGTAAGGCAGAGGGTTGGGAAGAAGGTGGCAGGGTGGTTGGGAGCCCCTCNCACTCAGACACCCAGCTCTTTCCTTTAGCAAACTGCCACACTGGGGTTTGGCTTCGGTGTCAACACTCACAAGTATGACTTGCAACACCTAATCTGTGGATCCAAAAGTCTTCTGCTGAAACTAGTTTGAAAGCAGCCCAAAGCCAGTTACAACTCTGACTTCTGACTCCAGTCTGTTGAATCATCTCTCCTTCTGCAAAGTGCACTGTGAATACCTGCATGACATTTTATTCTCAAGTCCTCCCTCAAATTAGAAAAGGTTTGACAGTATTTGTCAAAGGAACAGGCTGACACCAGTCCTTTCCTGACCCTACATGAAATATGTGTAACTTTCATCCAGAGTGATCTCTGGGTTTGGTTAAAAATGTCTCCTACAAGTTAATGCCTTTGTCATGTTTTCCTCTCTTGATTTAATCCTTCATGAGATTTGAGGGTTGAAGGTTTCTTTTGCATTGTAAACACTAAGTGGTGGCTGTTTTTTCCCCCTCCCCTCAAAATATCTTTTACATGTGCCTATCAAGCCTGGTAAAATCTCTGACTCACAGATGCTTTTCTCTTGCAGAGGTACTTATTAGTCAGATGAAATAGATCTTGAGTTTTCCCTTATTCAAATATCTCAGACCAAGTGAAGAGTGTGTTGGAGTCGCTGCAACGACACCAACTTGTGAGAAGAGCACTGCAAACTGGATAGCCTTCAAAGAAGTACAAAGCAGAACCCATTCTATAAACTGTCTCTTGCAAGAACAAAATACTTCACTGCCCTCAATTAGAGCAGCCAGAAGGCTGAAGAGAAAAGAGAAATCTCTTGCCATCTTGCTGTGGGTGCAGAGAGGCCTGGCTAAATCATCAGCAACGAGGGGCAGGAAGGCATCACAGCACTTTGAGAGCTCTTTGCTCAAATTCTACCTCAAATTAGAGGATGAAATGAGATAATTTCCCTGCTAAATCATCCTTGCCAGACATAGCTTGCTTTTTTTTTCTGAACTGCACTTTCTTTTCATTATTATTCCTCCAAAGCTAGCTAAGATTGCACCAAATGGCAGGTATTTCCAAGAGTCCTGGGAAGAAAACCTGAGGAGAGGTTCTTCACCTTTCAGCTTCTATTGCCAAGCCATACACTGTCTGTGCTGTCTCCTACCTTATTGTTGAGGAAGAGAGCAAAATAAAGCCCTAAGCAGCTCTGCATGTTAGAAAAAGAAGCATTTCTTCCTTTCCTGACCACAGCTGTTACTTTCCATTCAAACAGTCCATCTCCACAATCTTTCACTCTTCATCTCCAACCACCTACTGTTGCCTCTGTGGTTCAGACAGTCATGGTTGCAGATCCTTCTTAGAGATCTGACAGCCAAGTGACTGAAACTCCACAACATGGGAGAGAGAATGGTGCAAACTTCTGCCTTGTGTTGCCTACAAATTACATCCAAGCACCTGAGATGATTCTGCCTCTTTGCTTTGGTGAGACCTCACCTGGAGTGCTGCATACAGCTCTGGAGCCCTCAGCACAGGAAGAACAAGGGCCTGAAGGAGCTGGTCCAGAAGAGGGCCATGAAAATGATCAGGGGGCTGGAACACCTCTGCTATAAGGACAGGCTGAGGGAGCTGGGGGTGTTCAGTCTGGAGAAGAGAATCATAGAATCATAGACTCATAGAATGGTAAGGTTGGAAGGGACCTCAAGGATCATCCAGTTCCAACCCCCTGCCACAGGCAGGGACACCTCCCACTAGAACAGGTAAGAAGGATAATAATAATAATGTGATGGTTTGGGAGTTCCCTGCCCCCCCAACACTTGTAAAATCCCCCAGACTAGACTCAGCCAGCTGGAAGTTAAGGACTGAAGCTCTATTTACAGCTCAGCACAATGTACAAGCAGAGATATACACAACAGACAGGAATAGTTACAGACATAGACAAGGTAAAGGGAATACACAAACACAATTCCCCTGCCAGCAATCAGAGTGCCCAGGAGGGGCTCCCAACCACCCTTCCACCTTCT
>VWYK01034546.1:0-30468 GCA_013399775.1 Semnornis frantzii
TACTATCGTAGGCAGATCTGCCTTCAGTTGTAGGGGGCAAGGAGTTCTCCCCTCAACCTCTTCTTCTGGAACCTAAACAACTCCGGTTCTGTCAGCCGTTCCTCAGAGGACTTGCGTTCAAAGCCCTTCATCAGCTCTGTTGCTCTCCTCTGGACATGCTCCAGCACATCAATGTCATTCTGGTAGTGAGGAAGTCAAAACTGAACAGAGTATTCAAGGTGCGTCCCATCTCCCCATTGCCTTCAGTGCTCCGACCTGCTAACATGGCTCAAACTGCTTGCACCAGAAACCTCCTAGGTCTGTGCTTGCCTACATACTCCTCCAACTGCCTTCTCTTTACACTACTTGGGCAATTCATGGCTCTTGCTCAAGACCTTTCCATCCGTGAGGTCTTAAGCAACAGCCATGAATCACTTAAGTGGCATAAGCTGCATCACTGAAGTGCTGAGCCAAGCTCTCCTGGCCTTCAGGAGAGGGGAAGCAATGGAGGACAGACATCTAGAAGCATTCATGTCTTCTCTACCCAGGCTAGAAAGATGCAGGATGTTGCTGGGGCTGATTTGGACACCTTGTTTTTCATCACAGGTAAAGCTTAATAGTGCAAGGAAATAAGGCTGGATGGGAAGAGCACTAATGTTGATGAGGGAGCCAGCAACCACAATGGGAAAGGAAGACAATGAGGTTGTGGGTGCCTCATCCTTGGAAATGTTCAAGGGCAGGGTGGATGGGGCTTTGAGCAACTTGGTCTAGTGGAAAGTGTCCCTTCCCATGGCATGGGGGTTGGCACTAGATGACCTTTAAGATCCCTTGCAATCCAAACCATACTGTGCTTCTATGATTCTTATAATATGCTGGGGATGGAGGATGGCGAGAAGCAAGAGGTGGAAAGATGTGCTGTTTTCACCTGTGGCAGGTCCCAGTACCTTGTCCTCTCTCCTGGCAGTGTTTGCCTCTAGCAGATGCCCTGTTCAGAGCATTACCAGTTATCCTTGGGCTGCAGCATGTGATGCTGGTGTTTGAGACACCAGCACCATACCAGGAAGAGAAAGCCTGAAGAGGAAAGGTGAATAGAGTAGTAAAACCAAAGATGTCTGGAGATGTGATGAATGAGGCAGAATGCCTCTGAGATGGATCAGGGAGAAATGTGGAGAGCAGAAATAAAGGATGTCATGACTGATGAGGGGACCAGGAGCAAAGTTAACAGGAATGGGACCTGGATGGGTCATCTGTGGAGGCCATACACTGTGAGGAGCAGGAGCAAGCATAGGACAAAGCCTTCTGGAGAGGCAATGTTTATCCATTTGTGTTTGTGGCTGCTTGAAGCTTGCTGAAGAATTTGGTCCCAAACAATCAAACAAACAGAGAGAAAAGAAACCCAAGTGATGGATCCAAATGTCTCCTTATGGCAGGGTTGGGTTTTTCTCCTTCTTAATGAAATGTGTTGATTTTGCGTTTGTGGTGTCTTAGGGATAATTTAAGGAACATGCAATCATTTTCTTTGTAAAAACCCCAAGGGGTTGCAAAAGTCCTGCAGAAGATAATACAAGGTCTTCAGCCCTGAAAGCTGAACCTTCTGCTTTCCTGCCAGAGAAGCAGCAATCCCCAGGGTGGAAGGGCAGGCTGTCTGCAAGGCCTTTCAACTCAAATGTGATCTGCTAGCAGGGCAGGAGACCAAAGAAAACTGCTGCCTCTCAGCACAGGAAATAAACATGGGGTGGCCTGCTCAGGGAAAGCAGCTCTGGGACCATCAAGAGCAAGTGAGACCTGCTGTCTGATATCTTCTTATCTCTCCTAGCCTCCGAGGGACCTCCTAGGATAGGGGAAAACAACATAAGGCACAGCTGATCCTGTCCCCTCCCTGTAAGCCGTGCTTTCAGGCCATGCTGGATTTGGCCACGGCCGCCTCGTTGTCTGACTCAGCCATTATATCTGGGTAATTTACAGCCTTTCCTTCCTGCCAGCCTTAGCAAATAACCCTGTCAACTGACTGGCTTTTGGGAACCGACCAGGAGCAGGAGCCTCACAGGCGGGCTGAGATGAGGACCTGCATCCAAGAGGCAAGCAACATTGCCAGGGCTAGGGAGGTCCCCAGTGGGACCCTCATCTGCAGCATCACCATCTCCAGCAAGGCCCTTTTCCATGGCTTTGCCATCCCCTGCAGGACCCAGAGCCAGAACCAGAGTAGCTAAATCGAAACCTACTCAAGAAAGCAAATGCCAACTGCAGCAGTACTTCCACATATGGAAGGGATCTGACTTCTATTGTCCTTTTCTTTTTGGAAAGAAATGAAACTGTAAGATTGGTGGATTCCAGGTCTCCATCAACAATGTGCTTCAGCTCTTCCATTGCCTCCTGTATTTGCTTATCTACCCAGTAAGAGATGTCCAGGTAGGGAAATGCTTTCACCCAGGGCACCCCATGGAGCCAAGTGCTCTGGCAAGCTGAGCAGAGCAGGGAGACTTGATCTCCACTGGTCCTGGACAGAGTGAAGTCACCTATACAGGTTCCCTATAGCTAATTTAGGCATCCTGGCTTGCCCCCTGGAGGCAGCCTCACGCACCGTTGATGGAGGTCATAAAAATAACACTAATAGTAAATATGAGGATGAGCTGATGGAGAGGTTTATGCACATCTGAAGGGCTGCAGGGAGAAACGTGCCCTTCTGGGATATTGAACCAGCTCTTTAAGGTAGATGAGGCCAGGCTGGACTGTGGATGGGATGAAGGAGAACCTAAATCCAGTGTCTAAGATAAGATGTGTCCCAGTTCTCTTGTGCTCACCAGTCCCAGGAGCACTTTCTCCTGCTAAGCATTGTTTGGGCACTGCAAGGATAACAGGCTTTGTGAGCAGATAGCTTAGAGATTTATTTTAGTTCCTTGTAGTTAGGGAGGTCAGGCTGAGCCTTGGGGACTGCTGTGGAAACTGTGACCTCTGTGCCAGGAATTATATGCTGCACCCTCCTGGCATGGGTATGGGGAAGTGCCTCTTCCTTCCTGGCTTTCCTCTTCCCCATCATCACCTCTGCAGGCTTTGAGGACTGCTGTAAGGTAAGTTCTTCACTCTCTGTGCCGTTTCTGGAAGTTAGATGCCCATGAAATGCCACTGGGCAGCTGCTGCCATCTCTGTGCCACTCGTCCAAGAGCTTACCTGCATAGAGGGTTATCTGAGCAGCCCCTCTTTGCAACAAGAGTTTTTACTGATGTTCTTCTGCATCAGCCTACAGTAGCCCCAAGCCTCATCCTTACATAACCTGTCAGTAAAATTGCTGTTCCCTATTTATTAACAGCCCCACAGTTCCCAAATCCCTCCCTCACTGCTACTGGGCTATGAAATTACCTGAGCTGGGGAACTGATCCAGCACAAAATAGCCTTGCAAAAGCAAAAACATCCCCAGGCCATGCCCAGACAACGCAGCTTCTGAAAAGATGCTCCTGGAGCCATTAAGTGTGGGGTTGGTTTGGTGACTGGGCACTTCCCTGCCTCCACATGTTGCTCCAACAAGATTTCAGTGCACAGTGAATCAGAGAAGCACTGAGGAGCAGGTTTAAACCACAGGAGAACTGGTCTCCAGGCTGTGGAGTACCTGTGTACACGTGGACTCCTGGGAGCTGGGCTGTAAAAGGTGTAAAGTATCCTCTGTCTCGTGGCCAAGCATTAATTTACCTTCTCGCAGAAGGCTGGCTGCAGATAGTACATAATTAGTTTCGTGTCCAGTGTGCACTTATCTTGTCTATGTGTTCGGTGCGTTTGGTGGCAAGTCCATAAATCAAAAGCTCTCAAGAAGTCTTCTACCCCAAAGCATCTTCGTGGGCAAGCAATCTCCAGGCAGCCCCCCAGCAGTGATTAATAACATCCATCTCCCTGTTTGGGCTGATTTAGGGCAGCCTGAATTACTGTTCTCTCTGGATCTCTGAGAAATTTGTAGGTTGGCATAAGTTCTTAGCCCCAGAAAGAAGGGCAGAAGAAGGCAGCAAAATCAAGTCCTGCAAACCACCAGACTCAGAAATAAATGAATAAGTAAAAAAGGTGTTGCTGGGAGTCTGGCAAAGACCTGGCAAGACAAAAATTATCAAGACAATCAGCAAATTGCCACGCCGGACAAAGATGCGGAGGCAGTCTCTAATCACCATCCTGATGCGGGGCCGTCTTAGTCATCCTTTATTGATTCCCTTTTCTGGGGATATGAATCATCTGCTTCTCGTGGGGAAGAGCTCTCCAGCTCCCCAGCTTGGAGAGACACAAATCACTGCTACGCACGTAAGCAGGCACAGGAGAGATGCTGAAGGAGATGCTCTCGGTCACGTGCCCGGCAGTTTGGAAGGTGGTTAGTGCTGCTAAACGCCGAAAGCACAAAAGGAGTAATTGGTGGCAAAACGAGCCGGCCAAAAGGCAGCAGGCACATGAAGGAGGCTGCTGGTCTTCTCCAGGAGATAAAATCATCACTCATTCACCTTCAAGGGGGAAGTGGGGAGGAGGTTGTTTCTCCCTCTGACCAAGCACCCTCTGCTTTTATTTGAGCAGCAAGAGGCTTGCTCAAGTCTTGACCCACACTGAAGCAGCCAGGAGTACATCAGGAGCAGTGATTTGAGGTCACCTACATCACTCCGACCTGCTTTAAAATCCTTTAAATCATCCATGCCCTCTCCTGCTCTTCCCCTGAGATTGTCCGTTGAGCCGCAGAGCCGAAATTTCCTCTCCTCACCACATCCTCACCCTGCTCTCAGGGGAGGGCTGTTCAGGGAGCAAGGAAGAATAAGCAGAAAAGGCAAATAAGGAAGGATTTGGACCTTCCGGAGAGGTCTGCAGGAGACTGGTACTTGAGGCAGCTCTTGTAGGGCTCTGCTGGCAGCCAGCTGCGAGCACAACCGGCTCCGAGAGCAGCTGTGTAGGGTCCTTGTCGCCTTGCAAATACGAACTGCAGCAGTAACAGAGGCAGTGGGTGGAAAATCGGGAGTCGAGCACCAGCCAAAAAGCAACGGTCAGAGCTGCCCTCTAGCAGTTAACCCTCGGAGCAGGGGAAGGCGTGAAGAGGCTGAGAGACATCCCTGTTCCCCTCTGATGTTGTTAGCGTGCCTTAGCCGGAGAGAGAGATGCCACAGCAAGAGCGAGGCGGGCGGTTCCTCTGCAATCCAGAGCAGAGTGAAGGCGAGCAGGCGCTTCCGCTGCCAGGGAACGGGCTTGAAAGGGATCCAGCGGATAAAGAGATATTCAAAGTTCAGCTAATGAGTGAGATGAGTCACTGGCTCAACCAGACAAAGGTTAGGCTGGAAAATAAAAATCCTGGCTGCAAGGAACGGGCTTGGTGGGGATGCAAAATGCAGAGGATGAGGCATTACCCAGGGCAGAGCAAGCTGTGAGGGGCAGAGGGGCAAAGAAAGCAATGGCTGTGACTTAGATGTAGCCCCAGGTTTGCCCCAAATTTGTCCTGGCCTGAGGATCTGGAGGTTGTGACAGTAGCCATGGATATTCAGGCAGGCAGCAGCTTTACCTGCCTCCTCCCTCCCTTCTGCAGCCCCTCTCCTGGGTAAAGCACATTTATTAGGTGGCCCAAGGAGATGGTGGTTTCCTTCATTTCCATCACCAGCTGGTTCTGCTGAGAAGGGACAGAGGACGGTCAGACCTCAAAACATATACTAGTTAGTCCCTAGGAAACATCACCTACTTCCCTCATCCTCACTGTTACCACTGTGCTCAAGGAAAAGAAATACTGCAGTACATATGGGTCCAGCTCCAAAGCATCCTGAAAATGAGGGCTGGAAAATCACAACATTCCTGCTTTTGTGGAAATACTGAAGGCTTGGGTATATCCAAAACCTCTGCCAGTGCTAAGCACAATAGAGGAAAGGATCTTTTCTTTCCCTGGTCTTTACGCTCCAGAAGACAAGAACCTGCTATCTGGGGGCCTACAGAGAGCAGGGCATGGGCATGTGTGGTACAGAGCAGGTGCAGTGTTAGCAGCTTTGGCAGAGATTTTGGACTTCATTTCTGCATCTGATTTTCTTTCCTTCACTACTGGGTTCAGCTCAGGGCAGCCAAGATGCCATCTGAACTACTAAACTGAAAAACCCATTCCTTTCCCCCCTGAGATGCTGAGCAAAAGAGAGATGGGGAGGGAAGGAGCAGCTTTCAGAGAAAGCAGGGCAGGAGGTCAAAGAGGAAAGCGGGACATGGGTGGGGAAAGGAGGGATGCAGCCAGGCATGGCTGCACCAGGACTGAAGGAGCTCAGAAGGGAAGCAGCTGGGCAATACTGCCCAGCTGACTGAAGCAATGACACCATCACTCAGCAGCCCCATAGGAGCTATGACCTGCAGTTATTTGGGATGCTGTAGCAGAGCAAATGATGTCTCATCACCCATGCTCAGGCCAGGGGTTTAGCAGATTTGCTCCATACAGGGTGGAGATCAAAAGAAGCTGCATCAAAAGAAATCTGTTCAGCAGGTCAAGAGTGGTGATTCTGACACTCTGTTCTGGTGAGACTTCACCTAGAGGGCTCCAGTTCTGGGGCCCTCTGTGCAGTTCCATGAGCAAGGGAGGTCTGTTGGTCTGCTGGTGCTGGGAGACGTGCTGAAAAGCTGGAGATTTGATGGTGAGCAAGGTGCAGGCCAGGAGGCAACTCAGCTCAGGTGAGCAGTGAGTAGAATGCTCACCCTCTCCCACAGCTCCCTTCTTTCTCTTCAGTTGACTTTAAAGTTCCACAGTTGAGGGTGGGCTCTCCAGGCACAGGCAGAGGCAAAGGGAAAAAAACTAACAGCAACACCATCAGTTAGAGGCACTGATAGCAGACCAAAAAGACAATCTGTTTGATCCTTTCTCATATCCACCCTTGCATCTCCATGTTGGGAAGTGGCCTTGGCTGGCTGAAATCCTCATGCTACCCTTTAATGAAATTTCTTTTTGAAGCTGCACTGGAAAGTGAACAGCACAGGAGGAAAGAGAGAGGTGCGGCAGACCCAAACCTGCTCCAGTTTCTGTCCTTTCAGGGGAACCACGGCAGAGCCCAGGCTTTCCTGAGCTGGCCACACCAAAACCATGGAGGTCAGTAGCTGGGGCACAGCATCCAACAAACAGTGTCTCTGGAGTGGGCAGGATGTGTTTGGTCCTGCACCTGAACCCTGTGTGCTGCTCTTTGTTTGGCTGCTAGTATCAATATCCCTAAGGGGATGAGGAAACAAACTTCTTCCTAAAAGCATGAGGTTGCGTCTGATTTATTGTAATGTGGGACAGGGATTATTCCAAGGAAAGCAGAAGGCCATACAAATATTAAGTTGCCTGCACTTGAAGACATTTATGGTCTTCACCAAGCTTTGCAAGCCCTTATTTGAGGGACGGAGCACCTCTCCTACAAGGACAACACGAAAGAGTTTGTGTTGTTCATTCTGATGAAGAGAAGGCTCAAGGGACACCGTTGTGTAGCCTTTCAGGGCAGGTACTTAAAGGGACCTGCAAGAAAGATGTAGACAGAGTTTTTAAACTGGTCCTGTTGTGACATGACAAGAGGTAATGGTTTGAAATTAAAAGGGGAGATTTAGACTAGATCTAAGGAATATTTTTGTTATGAAGGTGATGAAACACTGTCACAGCTTGCCCAGAGAGATGGTAGGTCATAGACAAAAAACAAACAAACAAAAAAACCCCAAACCCCTAGTTCTGTGTAAGCCTAGGAGACCCTATCCCTGGAAACACTCCAGGTCAGCTTGGACAGGGCTCTGAGCAACCTGACCTAGTTGAAGATGTGCCTGCTGACTGCAGGGGGTTGGATTAGACAACCTTTAAAAGTTCCTTTCAAAGCAAATCATTCTTTGATTCTCCCATTCTAACTAATCAGATCCTAATTTTGCACATTCACGCCAGCTCTGCTGTTACAGGTTGCTCTACCAGCCCACCAACACCTGTAGGACAGGCTGTAAATGGTGAGACACGCATGCAAATCCTTCATTCCAGGCAGTGGTCAGCTACAACCAGACTCAGGGGATAGGATGTGAGCCAGATGGGTCCTATGTGCTTGTGGAAAAGGACATTGCCTTGTCCCAATTTTGTGCAGCACCATGGGGGTCTTGTTCCTTTGTGTTGCTCCATCTTCGCAAACCATAAATCAGAATCAAATAGTCAGAAAATCACTTCAGTTTGCAATGGCCTTTAGGATCATCTAGTCCAGCCACTAAACCAACACTGCCACTAAACTGTATCACTCAGCACCAAACCTACACATCTTTTAGATCCTTCCAGGGATGGGAACTCCACCACTTCTCAGGAAATAACAATTCTTTCAGGGAAGAAATTTTCCCAATATTCAACCTAAGTCTCCCGTGGTGCAGCTTGAGGCTGTTCCATCTTGTCCTATCACTTGTTACTTGGGAGAAGAGACCAATCCCCACCTCTCTAAGACCTCCTTTTGGGTAGTTGTAGAGAGTAAGAAGGATTCCTCTCAGCCTCCTCTTCTCCAGGCTAAACATTCCCAGTTCCTTCAGCTGCTCCACAGAAGACCCTTCATCAGCTTGGTTGTTTCATCAACACCCTGGACAGCAAGAGATGCTTTGAACAACAGCAGACTGCCAAGCCTGCCTTGTACTTCATTAAGTTAATTGCCCAGGGTTGGAGATGGAGCATTAATAAGACCGCAGGATCCCTCCTGTCCTTTGTGTTCAGTGCTCAGGACAGATCAATATGAGAGCTCCTGCTCTTCAACAGCAACTGACTACAAAAAATATTCAGCAGAGAAACACAGCCTGGGTTCAATGAGGCAGCCTTAAGTAGCACCAGTTGCCATCAGATCAACCAACGGACTGAATATTGCTTCAGACAGAGGAACAGAGCAAACGCCCACACTGATCCATGGGAGGTCTTTCTACTCAGCTTGTGTGGCCACAGATGAGGGCCAAAATCAGCTTAGACTTGCAAAGCCGCAGCTTTTGGTGAAAGCAGGAGAAGCTGCATGGCTGAATTGAATTTAGAGCTTGGCTGAAGAATGTAGTTTCAGAGGTAAATGTGCAACTGGGGAATGAATGACTGAGCTTGGCTTCCCAAAATTCAGTGTTAAAAAAGCCAACAAAAACAGGTCTATAGCCTCATCCAGCCCCAGATGATGTCATTGCCAAGAGCTAGACCTGCTGTTGTCACCAGAGTTGATGGAAATGAGTGAGGGAATGGGTAGGTTGAATAAAGACAAATGGATCAAGTCATCAGCAAGTTCAAAGAAAATGGTGACAAATCAAATTGTTTTCCAAAATTATTTCCATTTTAGCAGACAAAGACTGCCACAAATTTCTCTCAAAAGGCTTGCTGAAGGAGAGTGACTCAAAATGATGCTTCTGGTAATAAAAGTGTTGGCATTTATAAGGCTGCACAAAGAGGTCCAGCCTGCTATGAAAGGATTTTTGACTAAAATGAAACAACCTGATGGCTGATTGATGTTTACAAAATAGAAGCATGGCCAAAGGGGAGCAGTAGGAACATAAATTGTGCCCAAAATTCTCAGAGCACATCCTTGGAGTCCTCAGCATAAGAAAGACATAAGCTTGTGGGAGTGGGTCCAGAGGAGACAACAAAAATGATCAGAGGGCTGGAACCCCTCTGCTGTGAGGACAGGCTGAGTGAGTTCAGTGTGGCTGTGGGTTTAGGAAGATCCTGTTTAGTAAGATTTCTTCCTTGTGTGCATGCCTGTGCTCGAAAGCTCTACAGAGTATGAATAGTTGCACCAAAGTCACTCTACCTGATCATCTCTGTCAGCTGTTGATTTCTACATGCATCTGGACCCTTATTTCCTGCCTTACATTAGAGTTTTTCACTGCAGGGGAGACAGGACACTGGAACAGGCTGCCCAGGAGAGTTGTGGAGTCTCATTCTCTGACATATTCGAGATTCACCTGGATGCATTCCTGTGTGATCTGGTATAGGTGATCCTGCTCTGGCAGGGGGTTTGGACTGGATGAGCTTTCAAGGTCTCTTCCAACCTCTAACCTGTGATTCTGTGAGTTGGGGTTGTTCAGCCTGGAGAAGAGAAGGCTCCAGGAAGACCTTCTTATGGACTTTTAGTGCTTAGAGTGGCCTCTAAGAAATACAGGGACAGAATTTTTAGAGGGCCTGGTGCAGAGCAGAACAAGGGATGATAGCTTTAAACTAGAAGAAGGAGATTTAGACTAAATAGACATTTTATACCCAGATGGTGGTAAACCACTGGCCTAGGTTACCCAGAGAGGTGGCAGATGCCCCATCCCTGGAAATATTCAAGGTCGCATGGCTTGAAGCTCTGAGTGACCTGCTCTAGCTGAAGATAACCCTGATCACTACAGGGTGGTTGGACTAGGTGAGCTTTAAAGCTCTTTTCCAACTCAGGCTTTTCTGTAAGTATCTGATTCACCTCTTCAACACAACAGAGTGACCCATAGGAAAACCCAGCCTACCGCGTGGAGAAAGCTATGTTAAACCAGGTTCAGATCCTCTCCCCAGTTCTGGTCCCGGGCCCTATCGCACAGCTGTAGACTGCAATGATTTGGCTATTTTTGGTAGCAATCCTACCCAGGGCTTAAACAAAGTAGTAGCTGGCAGAAATACATGTGCAGATGGGTTTGGAGAAAGGTTTCCTTGCAACAAAAAGTTTTGCCTGTGCAAACATTCTTGTGCATTTTCAGCTAATGCTTTCCCAGGTTGGTGGTAAGGAGCTTATTAATTTTAAGAGTGAAAAGCCACTGAAATATCCTGTTTGGTTTCATCTGTTGGCCCAAGACATGCATCATTAAAGCAAAAGCAAAGGATCTTCTACAAAAAAGAGCAATGCAGCAAAGTCCTCAGTAGTTCATGGTGCTGGAAGAGTATCATCTCAGCTGCCAAAGCCAGAAGCCCTCAGGGACACCATGAACAAAAAACACCTTGTGTAAGCTTTGAATAAAACGCTGCTTGTTAAGATGTGAAATACAAATAGGTTTGTGTCTGTACCATCAGAACATGAGACAAGAAGACAAATGAGAATAAACAGGTTGAGTTTAAGAGTGATTTACACCCAAGGGACCAAGCCACCAAGGTGAGAGCTTGACTTTGTGAAATCAGAGCCATATTCTCATAGAATCATAGAACAGTCTGGGTTGGAAAGGATCTTTATATGTCATCTAGTCCAATCCTCCTGCAGTCAGTAGGGACATTTTCCACTATATCAGGTTGCTCAGAGCCTTGTCCAACCTCATCTGGAATGTCTCCGGGGATGAAGCTTCTACCACCTCTCTGGGAAACCTGGGCCAGTGTTTCACCACTCCCACTGTAAAAAAAATGTCTTCTAGTCTAAATCTCCCTTCTTTTAGTTTAAAACTGTCACCCCTGTCCAGCCACAACAGGCCCTGTGTAAAAACTCTCCCCGTCTTTCTTATAGGGCCCTTTAAGTATTGAAAGGCTGCGCTAAGGTCTCCCTGGAGCCTTCTCTTCTCCAGGTTGAACAACCCCAACTCTCTCAGCCTGTCATCACAGCATATAGATTCCATACTTCTGACCATTTTCATGGCCTCCTCTGGACCTCTGGACCTCCTCTGCTCCAACAGGTCCATGTCATTCTTGTGTTAAGAACTCCAGAGCTGGACCCAGCACTGCAGGTGGCCTCTCAGCAGAGTGGAGCAGGGGGTCAGAATCCTGTTGCCCACCCTGCTGGGGCTGCAGCTCAGGACATCATTTGTTCTGGGCTGTGAGTGCACATTGTCTACTCAAGTCCAGCTTTTCATCTACCGCTACCCCCAACATGGGCTTCCCATGAGCTTTGAAGCAGTGAGTGGTTCAACACACATTTACCCCTTGCATGTGTTTATCACATGTTTTTCCACCTTAAAACATAACCCAGAGGAGACTCACCTTGCCCAGCAATGTGTGAAAGTCCTACATACATGCTCTGGTCAAACTTTTCACATGTGGAAGGAGGGACCTCATGCAGGGAATCCCTTCCACATCATCTCAGGCACCTGGGAGCATTTAATTTATCCAGGTAATGCTCCCAGGCCAAACAGAGGTATTAGCACAGTCATCCATTTAATGTGACGTTATCTTATTGCTGCTGTTAACTCCTCTGTTAGTAGCTTGGAAAAAAACTGTAAGATGGATTGCCAAGGGGATAAGTCATAGAATCATAGGATTGTTTTGGTTGGAAAAGACCTTTAAGGTCATAAAATCCAGCCATTATCTAACTCTACCAAGTCTGGTGCTAAACCACGTCCCTCAGCACCACATCTCTGCATCTTTTAAAGACCTCTGGGGGTGGAGGTTCAGCCACCTCCCCGGAGAGCATATTCCACTGTCCAAGAACCCTTCAGCGAAAATGTTTATTCTAATATTCAATAAACCTCCTTCTAATAAACCTCCTGTGGTGCAACTTGATGCCATTTCTTCTCCTTCTATCACAAGAAGAGATCAACACCCATCTGGCTCCAACCTTCCTTAAGGGANCTTATAGAGTGAGAAGGTCTTTCCCATGAGTCTCCTTTTCTCCAGGCACAACAACCCCAGTTCCCTCAGCTGTTCCTCGTAAGACCTATTCTCCCAATCCTTCACCATCTCCATTGCCCTTCTTTGGACTCACTCCAGGATCTCAATGTCTTTCCTGTAGTGAGAGGCCCAAAACTGAACCCAGTACTCCAGGTCTGGCCCCAGCAGTGCTAAGTACAAGGAGATAATAACTAACTTCCCTACTGCTGCTGGCCACACTATACAGGCCAGGATGCTGTTGGGCTTCTTGGCCACCTGAGCACACTGCTGTCTCATGTTCAGCCAGCCGTCGAAAGGGGAATAAAGGAGTGGAAAGATGAGAGTGAGTGTTTAGGTTAAATGTTGAATTTTTTCCTGGTGGAAGTACTGGAAGCTGATCACAGCATGTACACTTTGACAAGGCTGAAGACCAGAAAATGCACTGAACCACCCTCTGCTGGCAGGGACAAGGGCTGGATGACCTGTTTTAGCTTTCCTATCTCTATGTCAGGAGGAAAGATTTTGCTTTAATTGGCTTTAAATTGTCTATTTAAGTCACTTCTGTGGCTCCCAGTTCTCTGGGACCTGAACAGCATCCAAGCTTTTAATGTACTTATCCTCTCTGCTGCTTTGCAGAGATAGGAAAAAAACCTGTTTTGCACATGGGAAACTGAGGCAAAGACCAAGGGCCAGAGCTTGCAAGGTGGAAATTGGCACAGAGCTTTGATACAGCTGTTGCTCCACTCAACAACCAGGAGCAATTAAAAGAAATCAGTTTGTTCTTCTCCCAGGAGAAATCAGATCTCTCTCCTAGGTGAATGATCAAGTCACAAGGTTAAAATTGAGCTTTTGTGACTCTAGGAACTGAAATCCATGTGGGACCACTTCACCGTTGGTAGGACACAGCATATCCTCCAAAAAAACAGTTAGAAGAATTGCACACCATTGGGAGTAGGAGTAAGCAGGCAGAGCATGGTGCTGATTGCGACTATCCTAATGGAGGTGCTGGACCACTGCGTAGCAAAGAGGAGAGACACATGGAGAAGGGCATTACACCCCGAACCATCCTTGAAATAGACAAGCAGCTACTCTGGTGTATTACAAAGACAAATTGTGAAGGCATCTAACTGCAGGAGGGTTGGAACTGTGAACCTGGTTTGGGCTAAGCCTGAAGAGATACCGGCTTAGGCATTTCTGAGATACTTTGCTCTTCTTCCTTATCATAGGAGGCACATTTGTGAGAACATACTGTGGGCCCAAGAGCTGTGATGAAGCTGGACTTTGCAGAACTGCTTCCCAGAGGGCGCCCAGGCCACCTGTAGCAGAGGAGGAAAATGAAGCTCCGTGTTCTCAAAGTGTGAGCACACATGCCAAATACCAGACTAGCAACCTCCCTCTGACCACAACTTAGCTCCAAAGCACCCTTCTTCTGGAGTTGCAAACATGTTGCTTAAATGATCTCCATCTCAGGTTCTTTATTTCTCAACTAAGGGTGTCATGTACACCCCCCCCACCAAGATCTGGTTGTGGTGTTCAGACGAATGGCCTTGTCTCAGATCTTTGAGTAGGGAAGGCAACATTTCAGTGACTTCCCTTTTTATGGGATCCAGCATGTGGAAGGTTTAGCACAGTTTTGCAGCTAGGCTGGGTCTAGCCTGGGCAGATGTCAGTGGTGAATTTTAAGGTGTCATCTTCTCTGTGGGTTCACCCAAACATGCCACATGTGCAAGAGTTTAAAATATTGCTCCAAGTCCTGCATAATGCTGCCTTCTTCCAAATTCTGAAATCTGCTTGACCTCACACAATTAACCAATCACATTCCAGCATCACAGAAAACTACAGTTGGCAGCTTATATGAAATACCTTGAGCACCTGTGAGGCACTTAAGTAGTGTTTCTCTCTGAGAGCACTGGATGCAGGTCGACAGCTGTATTTCATGTCAAACGGCAACTTGTACTATCCCCATACCCTCCTCAGCAAGCCCATCAAGGACGTTGTCCTACAGCATATCCAGAAAACGCCTACCTGGAGAGCTCGGCTCCAAGCTGAGATAAATGCATTCTTCATCTCTCTCAACAAAACAGCTATTCACTTGGACTTTCTGCATGACTTGTCCTGATGCCAGATTTCGAGCTTTGGTCTTCATCCAGGAGAAACAGAGACCAAGTTTGGCGGCTTTTGCTTCAGAGCATCCAAGCGCAGATTCCAGGTGTTGTGCTGACTAACCAACGTGAGCCCCATCATCCGCAGAGCCAAGGTCAGTGAAGGTCGCTCCGCCACTGCCAACGACTCCTGAGTGATGCGTCAGCTCTTCTCGAGCCAATGGCACAGCACAGCAGCACAGGGGATGCCAGGTCTCCAGGCGCCTGCTGGATTGCACAGCCACTGCCCCTTGCCCCTGGTGGCCTCTTCCCTTGTAGTCGCATGAAGATGACTTCTCTGTGGATCCCAAGGCAATGGAGTCACACCGAAAGGGAGGACTTTAGTCCTGCCCTGTCTTTGCAATCAGTCCAGGACAAGGTTCAGTCTCCAAGATGTGTGATGAATTGGCAACGGAACAGGATTGTTCTGGGCAGTCTTTGCAAGTCAGCAGTGGCTAAGTTTTGGCAAAGGCAGTGGGGGTGAAGCCTGGCACAGGAGCAGTTGGTGACACGGTTGGTCAGCATCTGCTGCAGCCTGGCAGCTGACCTTTTCCTTTGTGCAATGAGGCAGCAATGTCCTTCCTCTATCCCAGAAGGAATATACCAGACCCCAGACAAGGAGCAGCACTGACTTCCCCTAACTTTGGGTGTCAACAGCAAACGTCTGCTGTGATCACCACCCCTCTGCTCACCTTAGTCATCTGCTAGTGGAGGCAGGTCTGTCATTTTTTATGCCAATCTTAAATGAAGCAAACCAAGTAAGCAAGCCTTCCAGTATCCAAAGGGGACCTACAGGAGAGCAGGGAAGGGACTATTTACAAGGTCTTATAATGACAGAACAAGGAGTAATGGATTTAAACTGGAAGAGAGAAGATTTAAACTGGATGTTAGGAAGAAGTTCTTTACAGTGAGGGTGGTGAGAACTTTCCTGTGAATGGTCCTTGTCCTATCAACATATCCGGGTCTTTCAATATCTCAAAGCCTGGCATCCATTTAAGGGGTACTGCAGGCCTGTTGAGTTTAAGAGGTCATACCAAGTTACCCCTATGACAGCTTTTCTGTGCTGGGGGAAGTACCTGCACTCATGACAATGGCCAGCTCAAAATCAATAGTGTCATGAATCAGAAAATCCACAAGCAAGTCCTTCCCTGGCTCACCAGAGAGTTCTGTGCAAAGCATACCTCATGGCCTGATTTCTCTTTTTCCCCAAAGACTTCTTAGGGATCTCGAATATTCTTCATGGCTTTGTTTTTTTTCCCCCTGGCACTGGAGATCACAGAATTGCAGAATTACTGTGGTTGGAAAACACTTCAAGATCAAGTTCAACCATTATCTAACTCTATCGGGCCAGTGCTACACCATATCCTTGAGCACTCTAGATGGGTTTTAAATGTATCCAGAGATAGTGATTGAAACCACTTCCCTGGTCAACCTGTACCAGACAGTGCTGGTCAACCTCCACTGTGCAGTTGCACAAAAGAAGATGGTTTTGTTGGCAGATGTTATACTGGCATGTCTCAAGATGGCCAAGACATCTTTTGTGTTGCAGTGATGTTGGTTCTGCATTTCCACAGCACATGGGCAAGGAATGGGGTTGTGTTGGACAGAAGAGCCCAGCAGGACTCCTGTGCACCACATCCAACATGATGGCAAGTGCATGAAGGTGATGGTTTGAGTTATCAAATTTCAGAGCCACAGTAGGATCTAATGGCTGTATTCAGGCAAGCTGTAATGCATCAGCTTCCCTTTTCATTTAATTTTCTTCTTCTTAGCTAATGTCCTGGTGAAATCCTCACCCTCTAAACCAAGCCCCTATGCTGGTGAAATCGCAAGGCGTATGGAAAGACACAAAGCACTTCTGTCCTTATAGTAGGTATTTCTAACTTCAGTATTTCTTTATTGTCCTTCATCTCAATCAGGCTGAGCCCATGGTTTATTGGTATTTCAGAAGTTATTTTCATCTCCTGAACTCTTCAGAGACCCTAAAAACCTTGAGTACTGTGATTTTCTGGTATCTTTGACGGGTTGTTTGTTTAAAAGAGCTTTTGGGGAACAACAAGGGAAACATCCCTGAGTCACATCTGGAAATTGGATCTTTTGAAGTGTTCCACTTTCTGTTTAGCTGTAAACTGAGCTAAGCTGCTCTCTGCTTCGCAGCAGCTAATGCTATGGAGTGATGGAGATATATGATGTTTAACTTCTAGGCAGAACTTCAGGCTGGGTTAGTAAATGACCCCAAACTTCCCATTAGAAGATGCATCATCCTACTTTTAATGTGGTGAACTATGAAATAAAAAATTTGTTCAGAAGATTTCTACACTATTCTGTGTTTATTTCTGTATAACCTTCAGCTAAAATCTTTCAGCCTTTTCTAAGAACAGGGCTAAGGAAGCATAAGATTCCACTGGCAACCTGGTCTGTGTGTCCCTGCCTACAGAATTGTGGTTGGAAATAGATGATCTTTAAGGTCCCTTCCCACCCAAATCATTCTATGATTCTATGAAGATGTTTCTCTCTTTTAAGAAATTATCTGTGGATTCTAGCTTTGGAGTAGGATTATCCTTTGGATTCCTCTGACTATCTGTCTGAATGCAATCATTACCAAAATGGCCACTGGCCAGCCTTCAGGCATCTTTGAGGAAAGCAGCTGAACCCCCAACAGACTCAAAGCACACCAGGTGCTTTCCCTTCCCTTGAGCAGACAGAGCAGGACTATCCCTGTACCATCAGGGCTGTCTGGTCTGTCCGCCAGCTCCGTGGGGTGCAGTAGTGAGGAGCCAAACAACACTGATTAGTTCTTATTAGCTGAGCACGGCACATCCTGAGCAGCATCTCAGCACAGAAAATAGCACGGGAGTGTGTAATGAAGGGCTACCAGGACTCACCCTATGCAGGATGCATTGCTGCAGGTTGCACAGATATTTTTAAGCCAGGGTCTTCCCCCTATGTAAGCACCATGCTTGTCCTTGCTTGACTAGGGTCCTCCACCACAAATGTGTCTGTATGTGAGCTTCAGAGTTCATCTGATGAGGTTTTTATTTTATTCCTGGGGGGAAAAAAAAAAAAAAAAAAAAAAAAAAAAAAAAAAAAAAAAAAGAAGTAAGCACTAAAATTAGGGAGATATCATGGAATCATAGTATTTTGGTTGGAAAAGACCTCTGAGGTCATTGAGTCCAACTATCAACCGAACATCACCATAACCATTGAACAGTGTCCCAAAGTGTCACGTCTACACATTTTTTAAATGCCTTCAGGGATGGTGACTCCACCATCTCCCTGGGCAGCCTGTTCCAATGCCTGACCACTCTTTCAATAAAGATTTTTTTCCTAACATCCAACCTAAACCGTCCTGGCACAATTTTAAGCCATTTCCTTTTGATGTATCAGTTGATACTAGGGAGAAGAGACCACCCTCACTACAACCTCCTTTTTAGTGAGCAATGAAGTCTCCTCTGAGCCTCCTCTTTTCTATACTAAATAACCCCCTTTTCCTCATCCACTAGGATCCTTCACCAGTTTTGTTGCCCTTTTCTGGACACACTCCAGCACTTCAACATCTTTCTTGGAGTGAGGGGCCCAAAACTGAACTCAGTATTTGAGGTGCTGCCTCACCTCCCTATTCCTGCTGGCCACATCATTCCTGATACAGGTCAGGATGCTGTTGGCCTTCTTGGCAACCTGAGGACACTGCTAGCTCATGTTCAGATGGATAGAGGGGTCTGTTATTGGTATCGACAGTAGTGATTTTTCTTTTCCCTGTGCCAAAAAAACCCACCTTGTATCAGCCAGTCACACCATACAGAGCATGGTAGGGCAGAGATACTGTGCTGTCAACTCAAGAACTACACTCCCTACTCCCAGACTGCAACAAGATATCACAAATGTCTCACCAGCATATCCTAAGTGCCTTCTTTATCTCATCCAAATATTTGTCATAAGTTCATCCATGGTGACAGGACTAATGTGACCCTGCCCTCACTTCTCAGGGCCCCTGGTGTCACCTGCCAAGCCACTGCTCCAGTTTCAGGGTAGCCATGTGGTGCTTACTCAGAGGGGATGAGGTAAGGTCCCTGTCAGCAGTGACGCCATCACCTTCCCTGCAAAGCACCCTTCTTATCGCCTTCTCAGTCATGTTTTCCTGGCAGGCAGCCCAGCAAAGGGTTATGGTAATCTCCCAAATGGTATCAGACAGGGCAATCAGCTGAGGCTGGAATATCTCTCTGCAGTGTTTAGGGTGATAGCATCTGTCCGCATGGACAGATGTCCACAAGACAAGACAGAGATTTCTGACTCCTTCACTCCATCTCCCTCTCACTTTCACTCATTCCCTGCCTGCTGCACCCATGGCACCATCCTTGGCCAGCAGGATATGTTCCCTGCCCGGTCTTTGGTTTCTGCCTTGAGCAGAGTCCTGCAAGGCACAACATCACTTTTGAGCTCATTCTGCTCCTAAGGACCTGAAGAAATGCTGAGTCCCTCTTTGGATGCTTTTTGGTTTTGTGGTATTTAAAACAATTAAAATCTTGGCTAGTAAAGAATCACAGAATCATTTAGGTTCACCACTGAACAATGTCAGCACCACATCTGCATGACTTTTAAATCCCTCCAGGGATGGAGACTCCATCACTGTCCTGGGCAGCCTGTTCCAGAGCTTGACAACCCCTTTAGCAAAGAATTTTTTCCTAACATCCAACTTAAACCTCCCCTGGTGCAACTTGATGATATTTCCTCTCATTCTGTCACTTGTTATTTGATTGAACAAATTGACCCCTACCTCACTCCAACCTCCCTTCAGTTGGTTATAGAGAGTGATAAGGTCTCATCTCAGCCTCTTTTCCTCTGGATTAAGCAAATCCAATTGCCTTGGCTGTTCCTCAGAAGACTTGTGATCTCCACCACTTGAGATGCAGAAGGCACCAGTGCCTCTCCACAAGAGATCACTGCCCACCATGAAGACCTCTGTAGTGGGATCATGTTTTGACTGAAATCAGCTCCACAAAGTAGCCACACTGCTGGCAGATCAATCCTATCTTCCAATACAACAGCTGGATGGAGTAGAGGACATAATCTGCAACCCACTGGGCTGCCCTTTTATGGGGGTACCTTGAGAAGAGTGTGTCCAGCAGGGCAAAGGTGGTTCTTCTTCTCCTCTACTGTGTCCTAGTAAGACCACATCTGGAGTATTATGTCTAGTTTTGAGCTCCCCAGGTCAATAGATCCCATCTCAATGGCTTCCCAGATATACTAGAGTCCAAGAAGGATGATGATGGAGCTGGAACATCTGTCTTAAGAGGAATGCCTGAGAGACCTGGGGCTGTTTAGCCTGGAGAAGAGTAGAGTGAAAGGAGATGTTTATAAACAGCTGAAGGGTGGGTGTCAAGAAGGGGACAGTCTCTTTTCAGTGGTGTTCTGTGATAGGATGAGGGGCAACAGGCACAAACTGGAACACAGGAAGTTCCACTTCCCGTGAGGGAGGAAAACACTTCTTTATTGTAAGGATGATGGAACACTGGCCCAGGCTGTCCAGAGAGTTTGTGGAGTCTCCTTTTCTGGAGACTTTCAAGACCCATCTGAATGCTTTCCTGTGTGGTCTGCTCCAGGTGATCTTGCTTTGGTAAAGGGGTTGGACTTGATGGTCTCCAGAGGTTCCTTCCAATCCCTACCAACCTATGACCCTCCTCATGCTCAGGTGGGAAGGTTGGTGAGAGCAGACACCTTGCAGACAAAACCCTTTGCTTCCAGTACACAGCAAAGCAAAATTGGGTTGTCCCCAAGTTTTAAAAACCAGGCTACTCACTTTTCCTGGTGGATTTTGGCATTGCTGACTCATGTAATTTTATCACAAATCTTGTGATACTTCATCCCTTCTTGAACACAAGGGTGCTCAGAGTCACATGGTTCTGTGACAAGGAGCTTTTATTAGGGGCAAAAATAGACCAGTATGTTTATGGTCCTCACGCTATGAAGAAAAGAGAAAAATATGCCCCCTAAAGGTTCAGGAAGCAGTGACAGTAATCACAGTAATTAAGGAAAAACAAACCAGAACAACAAACAAACAAACAAAAAACCCCAAAAACCAAGCCCCAACCCAAATCAGTACGATTGTTTAATAAAACCCCATGACTTGTAACCTGCTGTGGTTTTTCCTGGTGCTGGTTCACATCTCCAGCTCTCCAGAGAGCAGCCGCAGTGACGGCTTCCAAGCTGTTCCCTGAAATGTGGAAATCCCCCTGACACAAACAATGGCACTGTTAGTCTTGCTGGTTTTCTGGAAGCACAAAAACATGTTTGTTTTCAGCCCCGATCCATGGAGGGAGTTTCCTCCCTGATTTGGAGTTTGGGAATTATTTTTTCTTTCGTTCCTCCAAAAGCCATTTTGCCATTTTCCAAGAACCTAGAGAAACTACAATTACCAAGATTAAGAGCATTATGCAGTTGGCATCCAACACAGAAACAGACCCTGAATTGTGGTCACTGGTGAAAACCAGCAGAAATAGCTGAGTGAGAGGATCTTTTTTCCCGCACAGAGTCTGAGAGCATAAAACTAAAGTCCTCCTGCTTGGGAGAACAGTTTGTAGGAGCTTTGGGTCAATCAAAGTGCAAAAATGAAAGCTGTCCAAAGTGCTACACCATGGGTGATGGGCAGAGGAGACATGCTTGCACCAAGAAAAAGTGCTGCTGGGGGATTAGCAGGTTCATGGATGGAGGTTCAAGGGCATTTCCCAATAGGTAGATAGAGTACCAGATATAGATATAGTCCTCTTGTACCAGCTAGTAGAGTGGCTGGGCCTTCAAGAGTCTAGCAATGTACTCTTGTGGACAAGAAGGCCAGTGGTATCCTGGGGTGCATTAAGAGTGTGGCCAGCAGGTCAAGGTAGGTTTTTCTGGCCCTCTGCTCTGCCTTGGTGTGACCACATATGGAGTATTGTGTCCAGTTTTGGGATCCCCAGTTCAAGAGAGACAAGGAAATACCAGAGAGAGTCCATCAAAAGATGATTAAGAGATTGGAACACCTCTCTTGTGAGGAAAGGCTGAGAGACCTGGGGCTGTTTGGCCTGGAGAAGAGCAGACTGAGTGAGTACCTTTTCAATGATGATCAGTATCTAAAGGACAAGGGTCAAGAGAATAGGACTAGACTCTTTAGTGCCATGTGATAGGACGAAGGACAAGAGGTACAAACTGGAACGCAGGAGGCTCCATCTCAACGCAAGTTAAAACTTCTTTTCTGTGTGGAACAGGCTGCTCAGAGATACTGTGGAGTTTCCTTCTCTGTAGGCTTTCAAAACCCACCTGAACATTTTGATCCTGGGAACCTGCTCTGGATGACCATGGTTTAGCAACAGGGTTGGACTAGATGATCTCCAGAGGTACCCTTCCAACCCTTACCATTCTATGATTCTATAATTTATCAAGGAGATAAGCACACTGGAGTTCCTGTCTCAACCCAACATGCCCCAGATATTGCTGCTGGCCATCATGTCCCATGTATCATCTCCCCACTGTAACACTGTGCATATGATTCAGAGTAGAGTTTCTGGAGGGATGAGCAAAGAAGATGAGGAGGTCACCATGTGGATGAATGATTAAGAAGACTAAATTGTCCTCATAAAGAGAATGGGAAAGTCACTCCTGGAATCTGTTCTGGAATTGAGAGCAGGGAGTTTGTAACTCATCTGAAGGATGATCTGTCCTGGTATATGGAATCTGGAAGAAGAGCTGCTCCCAGAGAAAAGTATCTCCGACTGCAACACTGGTAAATGGTTTTGTGGTTCCCTAAGCTTCCTTGTTGTGCTTACTCCAGTTGCCCCTGTCTGGAGAAGTATGGACAATACCAAATGACATGCAGACCTAGCAGGGATGGCAGCCTGCCACCAGCGATTAAGGAGCTCTGACCTATCTCACTGAGACTATTTGGAGCCAGAAGAGCTGTAGCACTTGGAGCTTCCAGTGCCTTCCTTTTGTGTTTTACTGGTCAATGTGGCCACCCTCTCTCTTGTGCTCCAAGTCTCACTGTCACGTTGAACCCTTTGATCCTTGCCTGAATAGTCAGTGTGCAGAGCACCCCATCCAAGCCATGCAGGCACAGAGCAATGAGCAAGTTGGCTTTGGGAGAACACTGGGTACCTCAGCTGAGAGATCTTTGCAGTGTGGAAGATCTGAAGTAAGCTCTGATCCTCCCAGGAGCTGTAGAGGTGCTGAATGCCTTGAAGGCTCCAGGCATACCCCTCCCATGGGAGGAAGAAGCTCCTCTGCTAGTTATACGTACAGATCTTCCTAGCAGGGAAGACTGTAACTACTGAAGAAGGAAGTCTTTGAAAGCATACTTCGCTGCAAGTAACTCAGACACCTTCAGTGACCTCAGGATGGATAAGTAAGGGGGATTTTTTTATTTTATTTTTTTTTCTGGAATAAGTTGAAGACTACATGGAATTTGTTGTAATCACCAGGGAAGGACACAGTCATATTCACTTGTGGAATCACCCAGCTTTGATTTCCCAAGCTGTCAGACGCTTTAGGAGCTCACTAGACCAATTGAAAGACAGCAATTGCTGTTGAGCATGGTGAGTCTTTCCACCCCAGATATTCAATGGAGACCCAGAGATGCAGAAAATTTGCCAGAATTCATTTTTTTTCAGGCATCCACAGCCACACAGCTTTACAGCCACATCCTGCCCCCAAAAAATGTTCCGGGGCCTCTGATTGCTGGGCTCCAGTCACACCTGCAGCTTGATGGTGGGATTGCAGCCAGTACAGGAGGACAAGGAGCACTCATCCCCTTCCTGCATGTCCAGCACCCATATACATCCTGATGAGCCCAGGAGAACATCCTTCAGACTGCTGTCCAACTGCAGATGGATGTCCAGCACCCCTGTGTCAGTGGGGCCAGGAGAGGATCCTGCAGACAGGCATGCTGCTTTTCCCACGGCGGGTTCCCTGCAACGCTCCACCAGCATGACAACTGCTTCCCCTGCGAGGGAAGCAGGACTTAATTAGAGGAATCTGGAGAAAGGCAGATTTTGTCATGTAAATGATTCTTGTCATAGGACACATTCTAAATTTGGCTTCTGAAGCTGGGGCTGAGCAGAAGGATCTCTGCTGTAGCATGGCAGCTGTCAAAGGTAGGGAGAAGCTTTGAATGCCTACAGGAGTGATGGCTGGTGCCTTTTATTTCACCGTAGGGTACATTTCATCCTCTGAGCACATCAAGTGATTAGATATGGCTGGACAGGAATGATCCTGTGAGAAAAGTTCTATTATCCCCACTTCTCTTGGCTAAGGTAGCCAAAAACCCAAGTGCTTGTAGGCAATAAAAAGAGTTGTTATCAGGGACATGATTTGATCCTGGGATTTCCAAACTCCCAGACCTGTGCTCAGGCCATGAGCCAATATCACAGCCTGTTTCTGTATAATATTTTCTGTCTCCGTTGCTGAGAACACCACAGCATCATCATGGGAGGCAGCACTTCCAGCTCAGCTCCACCTGGTAATGGTGTCTCTTGCTGTGATTTCTTTCTGATTTTGCACCACGAGGTATCTTTTCCTTGAAAGTAACAGCTTCTAAGTAATAACAATAAAAAAATTATAATCCAGTAGTTCTGATAACAATAAACAAGGTCCCTGATGAGGATGCATTTTGTCTGTGGATTCTCTGGTGCCTCATAGGGTGGAGATTCAGGCTCACCTTGCTTGCAGGTGAAGGTCTTTGAAGACTTCATATTTATCTGAATTCCCAGAGGAGGTGTCATCAGCCTTCTATCTTTCTCTTCCTTGCTGCTTCCCTTTGCCTGCTTACTTTCATCAAACTTCCTGAAACTTCCAGTACCCAAAGGGGGTGAAAGGTTAGAGTGCTTGTGATAGGACAAGGGAGAATGGATCAAAGCTGAAAGAGGGTAGATTTAGACTGGATATTGGAAAGAAATTCTTTACAGTGAGAGTAGTAAGACATTGGAACAGGTTGCCCAGGGATGTTGTGGATGCCCCCTCCCTGAAAATGTTCAAGACCAGGTTGGATCAGGCCTTGAGCAATCTGGTCTAGTGGAAAGTGTCCCTGCATGAGGGTTGGAACCAGATGATCTTTAAGGTCCCTTCCAACCCAAATAATTCTATGATTCTACGAATCTACGAAAATGTTTCACTTCTGAGTTCTGAGTCTCTCCATCGAATTCATCTGAGGGTGCCAAGAAGGTTAAGCATCTTTGAGAGCTACTGGAGAGACAAGTATGCGAGCACGAACCCAAGGCACAAGCCTTGCTTTTTTGGGAAGCCAAGCTGACAGTGAACAGGGAAAACTGACTTTGGAAAACAGCTGGAACAAATCCTGTCAAAAGCATGATGTGGGTAATCTTCCAGTGGCTGGGAGAAGCGCTAAGACAATTGGAGCAGAGCAACTGAGTGCATCATTCATAAGCACCAGCTTCTTTAACAAATGTGGCTCCTTATTATGCTTATGAAATAAACATGGAGAAATCACCGTCTCTGACAGCACCAGGACTTGCTCTGTTTGATGTTTCAACTCTTCATGGAGAGCTGATTCCTTTTGGATAGGTTTGTTTTGGCTGGCCAGAAAGTATGGCTGCTCCTTGACTGACTGATTATTTAAACAGCTTCAGCCTCAAATCCTTGGCTGTGAACATTCTGGTTGTAAATTTGACTTACAGTTTCTATATGCCAGCAAAACTTGACCTAGAATAGTAAAACTCCTAATGAGCTAAAAAAACACACCCACCCAAACACAAATCTAGCAAATCTCCTGGAACATGGCAGGAAGTACGGGCAAAATACTGTTGGCAGCATTTGTTGAAGGTCCTTCATCAGCTTTTATTTTTGCTGATGATTCTATGGCATATTAAATTGAAAAGACTATCCTAATAAATAATTTTTCAGGAATGAAACCACCAAGGAAGAGATCCAGAAGTCAGGCTGCTTGCCGTGCCATCACATACAGCAGCGATCTGCCCTCCTCCTGCCCTCTCCATCTGCAATGTGTGAGAAGCAGCAATTAGCCAGCCAGGAGGCGTGTTCCCTGCTTGGGCTGAACAACACCCTGAGCCCAAACAGTTCAGGTGCAAGCCCTGCTTCACAGGAAACCTGGCTTGGGCTCAGCTGGGCAGTGGTGAATTGAGCTCTAAGGTCAAGCTGAGTCTGCAAAGCAGAGGAATCCAGCAAGCAGCAGCCTGAAATCGTGTCCCAAGTGCCCTGATCCCAGAGTAGTGGCTGACCCATGTGCTGTGCTCCAGCACACCAGGTCCCAGGCTCTGACCTATCTCCCATTCAAAGTCATGGTCCTGATTTTGGTGACCTGATCCTGAGCTTGGCTTACCTCCAGGATGGAGGAAATGACTCGAGTGACTCCTTGGCAGCAGTGGTAGAGAGGATATAATACAGAAATCCTTGAAAATAGAGACAGCCTTATCATTAACAAAGGACAGTGAAAGCCCAGCAGAGTTTTTATGATTTGTTGTTGTTGTTGTTTTGTAGGGTCCCTGTCCTGGTTGAACAATCCAATCCAGAGGGAAGCAGCACATTGTTCATATTCTTCCTGTACCTGGGGCCATAGGTATGGACCAGGGCTTGGCTGTGCAAGGAGCTGAACAAACTCAGAGCAAAAGGGGTGACCTTACCCTAACAGCAGCTTTTACCTTCTGTGTTTTGCACAGGAGACAGCAGATGGACCTAGATTTAAGGATAGATAACTGAATACAAGATTTCAGTGACAAAGCCATCTGTCTAGCCAAAGTCACCCACTTCCGTAGTCTGTGAGGCTTGAAGCCTCCCACTTGTGTTGTAGAGCCAGACTCTAAGCTCAGAAATTTTACTGATGGCTGAGTGTGATGTCTGCTCTACAGAGAGATGAATTGTGCTCTAGGGGTATGTACTTCTTCATTGCAAATGCAGAACAAGATTTAATTTTGATTTTGTCATCTATAGTCAGCATGTTCCAGGCAGATGCTCAATGGTTTAGCTCTTTCTCTCTTAGAGATAGCTTGGTTTGGTGTCTTGGTTCATTTGTATTTAGGTCTTAAGTGATGCACAAGCCAAGATCTTCAGGATACTCCCACAAATTGAGCCAATGGCAAAAGGATTAATTTTGGTAGGACCTGTCCTAGGTACTCTTACCCCCTGCCACCTGATCAGTGTCTTCTACTACCTCAAAAGGCCCTGTAGGACTTGAGTTAAATAAGACCTTTGATATTCCAGTGCAATGTGCTATTGAACTTGGAAGAGAGGTGAAATTCCTTGCTCTGACACAAGCTTGCTTTTCGGCCTTTTGTGGTTGGGCATAAAGAACTGACTGGTGCCGTGCCATTCATCCCAGCTCAGTGTCTCATTTAA
Organism: Semnornis frantzii; assembly: GCA_013399775.1. Classification (NCBI taxonomy): domain Eukaryota; kingdom Metazoa; phylum Chordata; class Aves; order Piciformes; family Ramphastidae; genus Semnornis; species Semnornis frantzii. Next base: position 26,911 of record VWYK01034546.1, read on the forward strand.
GCTCCTATACACTGGGAATCACAAATCACAGAGTTGTTTAAGTTGGAAAAGACCTTTCAGATCTAGCCATCAACCTAGGTCTACCAAGTCACTGCTAAAGTATGTCCCTCAGCACCACATCTGCACATCTTCTAAATCCTTCCAGGGATGGGGACTCTAACGCTGCCTTGGGCAGCCTGTTCCAGGTCTTCACAACCCTTTCATGAAAGAAATTCTTCTTGATATGCAACTCAAACCTCCCCTGGTGCAACTAGAGGTCATTTCTTCTCATCCTGTCATTAGTTACTTGGGGGAAGAGACCAACCTCCACTTTCCTCCAACTTCCTTTCAGGTAGTTGTAGAGAGTGAGGAGGTCTTTCCTCAGCCTCCTTTTCTCCAGGCTAAACAAACCCAGTTCTCTCAACTGCCCTTCATAAGACTTGTTCCCTCGACCCCTTTGTCATCCTTCTTTGGACACAACCCAGCACCTCAATGTCTTTCTTGTAATGAGGTGTTAAAACTGAACACCTATCTGAGTTGCGGTCCCACTGGTGCTGGTGCAGACATCTTGAATGTGCTTGGGGACATGTGGCCAAAGGCAGATGACACATTTTGGGACATCAGAAACATAGCCAGCCAGAAGGTCCCATTTCCTGTGGGTTAGGCTGGCTTTGTGGAGATGTTTTATATCTTTGCATCCACCCCACAAGCACAGTCTGGACCAAAGACACAGCCCCTGATGAAGATCAGGTTTTCTCACTTCCCATCCCTGCCACTCACAAGTAGCTGGCTGACAAAATGAAGTTGCAATGGCTCCATCTCCATGAGACCCTAATTTATGTTTATGTCAATACATGGTCCAGTGGGTGATAAGGTAACCACTTCCAATGGTTTGTCCCACAGGATGGAGGGGGCTTTGCCTTGCCAAGGTTTGGCAGGGTTTTGTTTTCAGGTTGTTATTCTGAAATGTCAAAACCATGTTGCATTTTCATAGAATCATACAATCAACCAGGTTGGAAGAGAACTCCAAGATTAGCCAGTCTAACCTATCACCTAGCCAATCAACCAGACCATGGCACTAAGTGCCTCATCCAGTCTTTTCTTGAACACCTCCAGGGACAGCAATTCCACCACCTCCCTGGGCAGCCAATCACTCCCTCTGTGAAGAACTTCCTCCTAATATCCAGCCTAGACCTCCCCGGCACAACTTGAGACTGTGTCCCCTTGTTCTGTTGCTGGTTGCCTGGCAGAAGAGACTGACCCCCACCTGGCTACAACCTCCTTTCAGGTAGTTGCAGACAGCAATGAGGTCACCCCTGAGTCTTCTCTCTTCCAGACTAAACAACCCCAGCTCCCTCAGCCTCTCCTCACAGGGCTGTGCTCCAGGCCCATCACCAGCTTTGTCACCCTTCTCTGGACATGTTCCAGTCCCTCAACATCTCTCTTGAATTAAGGATCCCAGAACTGGACACAGGACTTGAGGTGTGGCCTGACCAGTGCTGAGTACAGGAGCAGAATAACCTCCCTCATTCTACTGGCCACACTGTTCCTGATCCAGGCCAGGATGCCATTGGCTCTCCTGCCCACCTGGGCACACTGCTGGCGCATCTTCAGCCTGCTGTCTACCAGCACCCCCAGGTCCCTTTCTGCCTGGCTGCTCTCCAGCCACTCTGTCCCCAGCCTGTAGCACTGCTTGGGGTTGTTGTGGACAAAGTATTGAATCCTGCACATGTTGATGCTAAACATTGGCAGAAGCAACTTCACCATTTGTATATGACAGGACAAAGCACGTGCTGGGAGCTGGGTCCAATTCTAGCAGAGCCTAAGGGGCTGCAGTCCAGGACAAGTTTGCAGAAGCCAACCACGAGCATGTGCCACCTCTCAGCATTACATTCAGGGAAGGCAGTAGCTCTGCTTCCAATGTGTTTCCTTTGCTGTCCTCCCACCCTAATTCCTACAAACTCTTCGTCACAATTTTTACAGCACAGCTGACAATTCCCTCCTATATCTTCTGTCCCTGAGAGCTTTCTGCTCAGAGCATCAGCAAGAACTGCCAGGTATTTAGACCAAAGGCTCACACGGGTACCTCTTAAGAGGTTTCTCTACTATTTACCTTCTTTTTATGTGTGGTTTGCAAAGTATTTGAGCGGGCAAAGGCATATTCGCCCTCTGGGCTCTCGGTCCTTTTATGGCAAGAGCATCAAAAGCTCCAAGCTTTCAAAGCTGTGCTGCAGAGCTTCTTGCGGAGTCATCGCTGTCCTCTGCCACATTGCTGGCAGCTATCTCCTCGTTAAAATACAGGCTCCCATTATCTGTGACTCGGCCAGGAGTGTTACAGGTGCCTCTGCTAGTCCTGCACGTGTTTCTCCTACAAATGTTTTACTTTCCTTTGCTCTGGCTGATTTTTCCAATCCTTCCTACAGTCATTCATTGATTCTTCTAAGCAAATTGCAAAGCAAACAAACAAAGAGAACCAAACCAATCCACGAGTCCCAAGCACAACATGAAACACAAAATAAAAACCCCAAGCCTCATCAACCTGAACAGTTTTAAAGCTAGAGAATATATTAAAAATTTCCATCATGGAAATTTCCTAGCTCAGCATGGAGATTTCCCAGTATATTAGACTCTTCTGTTTTTCACGGCTGCAAGCAAAGAATGGAAATTTCCAATTACTGCATCAAAGGCTGCTGCTCTCCTGACAGTCTGCTTAGCAGGGGTCATCTGCTACTGTAGGACATTAAATAATTTAAGGGAGGGACAGGGAAGAGTTGCTCAGCTGCACCATTTCCTGCAGGAGATACAAGCGTTTCCTCTGGTGCTTGGTGGAAGGGAAGGAACTTGGTGGCCTAAACAGGAGCTCTGGAGTCAGGACTTAGAAGGATGCTTCTTCTCCATCCAGGTAGGTTTGGCCTGCAGAGGTGGGACACAAGGGAGGCTGGGCACCTTCACTGGAGCTGTCCAGCTCTCATTCCATTGCACAACTTCCCATTGCCGAGATGCACAAGCCGAAAGCCTTTCCACTGATGTACCTGGCATGGGTGAGGCCGCACCTTGAATACTCCATTCAGTGTCAGACCATTCAATCCAAGGACACTGAGGTGCTGGATTGTGTCCAAAGAAGAGCAACAAATCTGGTGAAAGGTCTGGAGATCGGGTCCTGTGAGAAGCGGCCGAGGGAACTGGGATTATTTTACCTGGGGAAAAGGAGGTTGAGGAGAGACCTTCTTGCTTTCTGCATCTTGACAAAAGGAGGTTGGAGCGAGGTGGAGGTCAGTCTCTTCTCCTAAGTAACAAGTGATAGAACAAGAGGACACAGCTTCAAGTTGCACCAAAGGAGATTTAGGCTGGATATTAGGAGAAATTTCTTCCCCAGAAGGGTTGTCAAGCCCTTGAACAGGCTGCCTAGGGCAGTGGCAGAGTCTCCATCCCTGAAGGAATTTAAAAGATGTTTAGATGTGGTGCTGAAGGTCATGGTTTAATGATGACCTGGGAGTGCTGGGCTAATGGTAGGACTTTGTGATGTTATAAGTTGTTTCTGAATTAAGAATTCCATGATCATCTTTTTTTTTTTTTTTT